>JARWKJ010000099.1:0-45000 GCA_029959095.1 Rhinichthys osculus | reverse complement strand
CTAAAGCGCTGGATAAGGCTCTGAACTCCATGGACCTGCAGAAGGTGTCGGCCGTCATGGACAAGTTCGAGACGCAGGTCCAGAATCTGGACGTACACACCTCGGTGAGTGTGTGTGTGTGTTTCCGCAGAGAAAATTAGAAACACACACAGTAGCACTACACACTAATCTGTGCTGTAATTACACAGTGTTGATGTGCTCAGATCCACACGTCTCCCCAGTGCTCGCGCTCGATAGAGAAATGAGAAATGTCCTATTTTAGATTACTCTTTAATTATGTATTAATGCATTTTGCATGACAGAAAAGGTGGTCAGAAATGTACAGTTTCCAGAGATCTGTGCGGAGACGCCTGACCCCACAGCTCCACACACGGCCCCTCGCGACGCATCCAGGTTGTTTTACATGACATGAAATAACGATACAGAGATTAAAGTAAAGTTACGGTAGAAATGACATCCAAACGGCATCTTTCTGGAACCGGAAGAGGAAGAAGAGGAAGAGGATGAAGAGGAAGGAGGAAGAGGATGAAGAGGAAGAAGATGAAGAGGATGAAGATGAAGAGGAAGAAGATGAAGAGGAAGAAGAGGAAGGAGGAAGAGGATGAAGAGGAAGAGGATGAAGAGGAAGGAGGAAGAGGATGAAGAGGAAGAGGATGAAGAGGAAGGAGGAAGAGGATGAAGAGGAAGAGGAGGAAGAGGAAGAGGATGAAGAGGAGGAAGACCAAGCTCACAGTTAATGTATTCTGACTGATGACATTTACAGTACAAATGTAAGCAGTGTGTAGCCATGTAGTTTTATTTTATTTATTCGTGTTTCAGGTACATACATTTAGTTAGTTTAATTTAAGCTCTCTTACACTCTATATACAGTATATTTGTAATATTATTACAGTATAGTACAGTATAGTGTATGTAGTATTATAATAATAAGTGAGTATTAACATTAACAACAAATTAAACAACAAAAAAATATCGGGGGTTAAAGAACGACCCAATGTCCTGGGTAAAGTGAGCACCTGTGCTGTGCTCACCCAGCCCACATTGGGCTGTTCTTAAACAACTGCTTTAGAGTGTTTCAATATTTCACATATGTATGTTGAATGTTTTACACATAATGTTGAAATTGTCACTTTCTGGTCAAGTTGCTATGATAGTTCAGGTCAAGTCAGCTCTATTTCTACAGTACAGAGTTTGAGAGCAGCTTTAGAGATAACCGGACAGGAATGCTAGAAGACACCAGCGTCGGCCCAGCTTGAGTGAGTTCAGGGACACCGGCTCTGCTGGGATGTGATGTGGACGTGTCCGGGCGCAGGTCCTCCTCTGATCTGGATACGGCCCGGCTCCGGCTGACTTCACTAAACCTCGGGATAAACGGAGAGACTAACATTAGTGTAGATGCCATTCTTCTCCTGATGTGACGAGTGCATCGGTGTTGTAGGAAGTGTTCCCGGTTCCGGCTGACCTAATCTATGCTATAATAATCATTTAACTGATTTGAATAATAGTTGTGTGTGTGTGTGTGTGTGCAGGTGATGGAGGACTCGATGAGCTCGGCCACCACCCTCTCCACCCCCCAGCAGCAGGTGGACGACCTGATCCTGCAGGTGGCGGAGGAGAGCGGGCTGGAGGTGGAGGACCAGCTGAGTCAGCTTCCAGCCGGAGCCTCAGCGCTGGGGGAGACGTCTGTGCGCGCGCAGGAGCGGGAGGACCAGCTGTCCCGACGGTACACACACACTCACACTCACTCACTAGGGCTGCAACAACTAATCGATAAAATCGATAATAATCGATTATGAAAATCGTTGTCAACGAATGTCATTATCGATTAGTTGGTCTGCTTACGTCACGTGGAGCGTTTACTGGTGATTGGTTGAAACGGGCCAATCAGGATGCTCTCTGTCTTACACGCGCTTCATGAGGCACACACACGCAAGGCCTCTCTCCCTCCGTTGCTCTGCCGCGCGCTCGCGCTACAGGTTTGGAGCACAGTCTTCTCTGTCTCGCATGCGTGCTCAAATCCCGGGAGTTTGAACTAATTTGCGAGGATCAGGGAGCCGCCGCTATCAATATGCAGGTGACTCCCAGAACTTCCGGGAGACTTGGGATGTCTGTATTTTGTCTCGAGCATCAGGTTGTGCAATCAGTTCACTCGCAACATAAGTGATGGATTAAAATAGCGCTACCGCAGAAATATTAAATTAAAACGGTCTTTACAAAGCGAAGCACTAAATATAAAGGCAGTTAATAACAGCAGCAGTAAATTATTGTTTTTTAGTCACTGTACTCAGTGGTTTTCAGCGAATGTTTGTGCACTAATGCATCATTTTTCCTGTCTTTTTAATCAAGCCTGTTAGCTTGCTGCGTACCTCCATTACGTTCTCTTTATATAGCATTTGTCTAGCCTACTATTAAGCTTTAATTGTTTTTCAAACGCGATCTACTGCGGCTCTGTTTACACGCTTGTTTTCAGTCTTTCTATATTTATTTTTACAAATTATCCTTAATTCAATTAATTTTAAATAAAAATTATATATATTTGAGATGTTTTTAGTTTATATCTTCACATCTGAACAACATGTCTGTAAATTTGTTTTAACAAAAATTGTGTTAAAACAATATGTTGGATATAAATGTTTTTTTTTTTTTTACATTAATCATGGTTGTCAACTTGCCATCAGCAATTATCATTAAAAACAATGCAAATATTGATATTTGTAAAACTCAATGTGTGGCTTTTGCACTTTTTAAAGTACACTTTTACACATAAATATCCTAATTTAGGGTTTTAGATAACATTTTATTTTACGGTGTCCTTGTTACATATGTTACATGTACTTACTGTAGTAATAACAGTAAATTATGCATAATTACATGCAACTAACCATCAAACTAATCCTACCCTATTCCTATAGTAAGTACATGTAGTTAGTTAATATTACTCTGTACTTAAATATATAATTACACTGTAACAAGGACACCTTAAAATAAAGTGTAACCGGGTTTTATTTAGTCATAATAAACAAAAAATCTAATTAATTTTTTTATCCGATTAATCGATTAATCCAAAAAATAATCGTCCGATTAATCGATTATCAAAATAATCGTTAGTTGCAGCCCTATCACTCACACTCTCATACACACTCACTCACTCACTCACTCACTCACTCACACACTCACACACTCACTCACACACTCACTCACTCACTCACACACACACACACACACACACTCACACACTCACTCACACTCTCACTCACTCACTCACACACACACACACACACACACACACACACACACTCACTCACTCACTCACTCACTCACACACTCACTCACTCACACACTCACTCACACTCACTCACACACACACACACACACACACTCACTCACTCACTCACTCACTCACTCACTCACTCACACACTCACTCACTCACTCACTCACTCACTCACTCACTCACTCACTCACTCACTCACTCACTCACTCACTCACTCACTCACTCACTCACTCACTCACTCACTCACTCACTCACTCACTCACTCACTCTACTATGGCGGCATAATAATGTCAATAATCGCGAGAAGATTTAGGATTAGGGGTGGGCGTATGGATTAGGGGTGGGTTTAGGGAGTAGGAGTGGGTTTAGGGATCAGGGGTGGGTTTAGGGATCAGGGGTGGGTTTAGGGATCAGGGGTGGGTTTAGGGTTTAGGGGTGGGTTTAGGGATCAGGGGTGGGTTTAGGGATCAGGGGTGGGTTTAGGGATCAGGGGTGGGTTTAGGGATTAAGGGGCGGAGATGGGTAGGTTTAGGGGTGGGTTTAGGGATCAGGGGTAGGTTTAGGGATCAGGGGTGGGATTAGGGATTAAGGGGCGGGTTTGGGGTTAGGGGTGGGCGTATGGATTAGGGGTGGGCGTATGGATTAGGGGTGGGTTTAGGGAGTAGGAGTGGGTTTAGGGATCAGGGGTGGGTTTAGGGATCAGGGGTGGGTTTAGGGTTTAGGGGTGGGTTTAGGGATCAGGGGTGGGATTAGGGATTAAGGGGCGGGTTTGGGGTTAGGGGTGGGCGTAGGGATTAGGGGTGGGTTTAGGGATTAAGGGGCGGAGATGGGTAGGTTTAGGGGTGGGTTTAGGGATTAGGGGTGGGTTTAGGAATCAGGGCCCTAAGGTATATGTAAGGTGGGAGAAGTTGGATCTGGATCCGACTCCTCCCCGTGGATCTCATGTTCTGCAGTGAGGACCATCTCCCGCCATACACTACCGTCAGAACTCAACAGGTCTCCACAGGAACTGATGAAGTGTGATTGATGCTGTTGTGTGTGTGTGTGTGTGTGTTGCAGGTTGGCGGCTCTACGTAACTGACGGCGTTCACAGATTCTGCTGGAGGACTTTATCAAAGGCTGATTTTTATAACACACACACACACACACACATTGTATGATGAACAGGAGCACTGTCTCTCCTCCGGCTCTTCCTTCTCCTGTCTCTTCGGCAGCAACGGGCCTGTCCCCTCTCTCCTCTGGGTGACCCGGGCCTGTCCCCTCTCTCCTCTGGGTGACCCGGGCCTGTCCCCTCTCTCCTCTGGGTGACCCGGGCCTGTCCCCTCTCTCCTCTGGGTGACCCGGGCCTGTCCCCTCTCTCCTCTGGGTGACCCGGGCCTGTCCCCTCTCTCCTCTGGGTGACCCGGGCCTGTCCCCTCTCTCCTCTGGGTGACCCGGGCCTGTCCCCTCTCTCCTCTGGGTGACCCGGGCCTGTCCCCTCTCTCCTCTGGGTGACCCGGGCCTGTCCCCTCTCTCCTCTGGGTGACCCGGGCCTGTCCCCTCTCTCCTCTGGGTGACCCGGGCCTGTCCCCTCTCTCCTCTGGGTGACCCGGGCCTGTCCCCTCTCTCCTCTGGGTGACCCGGGCCTGTCCCCTCTCTCCTCTGGGTGACCCGGGCCTGTCCCCTCTCTCCTCTGGGTGACCCGGGCCTGTCCCCTCTCTCCTCTGGGTGACCCGGGCCTGTCCCCTCTCTCCTCTGGGTGACCCGGGCCTGTCCCCTCTCTCCTCTGGGTGACCTGGCTTTCACTGAGTTAGACAAGCATATTTATTTATACCCGATATGCTCATAGGATAATTGTTCATAACATGTTATTTTCTCATGCCTTACGTACAGTAGGTGCTTCTCGCGTTCAGTGCCTCCGTCAGCTCATACACACACACACACACACACTCTATCGTACTGGATCACCTGTCTGTAAGTCGCGATGTGTTTCTTCTGGGTTATTTCTGTTTCTCATCATGTCAATAAAGGCGTTGTACATCCGAGCGGGGTCTTATTCGGCATGTTCCAGTGCCGTGGGGAACAACACCTGCCCGAGCGGTGTGGGGTTCCCTCTGGAGTCCGAGAGATGAGCTGGGCTGTGTCAGAGGAACAAATGACATAAAGTGGTTATTCATGCGGTCAATCTGTCAGGAGTGTGCTTTCCAGTTCACACACATGCTTTATTACAGTTACTGTATGTTTCAGTGAATGCAAATGCATAATAAACGTTCTGATCTTTCTTGTCTGAATGTTTGTGTGTGTTTTTCAGGATTATTTGATGAGCACAAAGTTTTAAAGAACGGTATTTTTGTCACTTCTGATTAACGTGTCCTTGCTAAATAAAAGTATTGATTTATTTGAGCCCAATCTTTTCAACGGCTGTGTATATAATCTGTTCTACACATAGATCGGACTTATAATCAGATAATGATTAATCAGGTATAATTATGCAGAGATATGTTGATTACAGACAGGTGGCGTCATTTCCACCTCTAAGATAATTAGAGTGATTTACTAACATGTCAACAATAATGATATGGTTACACAATAATATGGCACATGAGTGTTAGAAGAGTTCAGTAACATGTAAAAAATAAAATAATAATCAGTCCAAATAATCAATGCACTTAGTGTTTCTGTAGTATTCTGCAGTCCCAGCACACTTTTACAACCCTAGGAGATTAATATGCTAGCATTACGGCCTGTTTGTGAGGTTAGTCCACGGCCGGCTTCCGTAGGCTCACGAGCCGGGGTGTTTCCGTGTTTTCCGAGGAGTGTTACTGGGAGGAGAAGACATTCCCAGTTTCCCTGGTTTAATCTATTCCTGCAGGGGGCGCTACGCTGCTCAGAAAGCCCACTCCTCAACCCAGTCTCATTCACATGAGCTAGGACATTTATTCTTCACCGGAGACATTTGTGTTCTGAAACTATAATTGCTTAAAAGTGCCCTTTTCAAGGACTGGTACCTTATACATAAATGCAAATCCGCTTCTGCAGTCTCTCTGAAATAATCAAACAAAACACCTCGAAATGTAATCGCAAGCCACTGTGATTGGTCCTTCCTCGCAGCGTTGAATAAAAAAACGCGTGTCACGTGACCAACGCCAAATCTGAACCGTTTCATCTACGGTCTGGATAATATTTTATTCTTGAATAGTGACGTTAACAAACTTTAATAGACGCTGGATTTGATATACGAGGTGAAGAGTAAAAACATAAACATTATTGCGTAAACTAGTCGTAAATGACCAATCAGAGACGGCTCCGCGCCGTTAAGCCCCGCCCACTTTCGGCGGTTTGTCGCTCTTCCGCTAATCCCCTCTTTCTGAAGGGAGTCGCCCGTAGTAACCGCTCGAGCTGATCAGACCGGATTCACCAGCAGAGATGACGAGAGCAAAATACCGCGACAGAGAACAGTAAACATGACGAGATCATCCTCAGGATTAAGACATAATAATCCCCAAACACGGAAATAACATCTGTGAGGCGCTCGTGCTGAAGTGAGTTCCGGTGTCAGCCGTCATGAGATGACTGTGAAGCGGATTTGTACGATCGTGACCAGATTTGTGAGGATTCAAAGATGTTGTCTGAGGAGAGATATTAACTGAGGATCATATGAGAGGCTTTCTGCGGTGTGTTTGGGTCTCGGTGATGGTGGAGACATGAAGACAGTGCTCGTGTTGAGCTGCCTGTTGTTAATCGCTCAAGCAGAAGATCCAGATCAGGAGCAGAAACCGCTTCAGTACCTTCACATCGGAGACGGCTCCTCGCTGGAGTTTGAGTTTCCGCAGAACACGCGCGGCGTGATCGTGATCTCCAGCGTGTACCGCAGCTCCGGGGGCCGGAAGGGTCGCGAGAGCCTGAAGCAGACGGTTCGGGTGAGGTCTCTGGACCCGGACGTGATCTCCGTGCTCAACGTGACGGACGGCGGGCGAGCGGGAGCCGCGAACAGCTACGTGATTAGCATCCGCTCCGGGGTTCCTGGAACGGCTCCGCTGCTCATCCAGCTGCTGGACCTGGACCGCGACTCGGAGCCGGTGCTCATCGAGGAGCGCAGCGATTACTCCATCAGGGTGGCGGCGGGCGAGGACGACCCGGCGGCCCGGCTCTTGGAGTCCGGCGGGCTGTCGCACTTCTCGGAGAACCCCATCTTGTTCGCGCTGCTGCCGCTCATCTTCGTCAACAAGTGCGCGTTCGGCTGCAAGGTGGAGGTGGAGGTTCTGCTAGCGCTGCTGAAGAGGCCGGTGCCGCTGCTGCTCGGCGTCGCGGGACAGTTCCTCATAATGCCGCTGTATGGGTACGGCCTGTCCCGGTTAGCCGCGCTCCCCAAGGCGCTGTCGCTGGGCCTGGTGATCACCTGCTCGGCGCCGGGCGGAGGTGGCGGATACCTGTACAGCCTGCTGCTAGGCGGAGACGTCACTTTAGCCATTAGCATGACGCTCGTGTCCACCGTGGTCGCCACCGCTGCCATGCCACTGTCCTCGGCGTTCTACGGCTGGCTGCTAGGCGTCCACGCCGCGCTCCACGTGCCCTTCGTCAAGATCCTCGGCACGCTGCTCTTCATCGCCATCCCCATCTCGCTGGGCATGCTAGTGAAGCTGCGGCTGCCCGCCGTCACCCGCGTGCTGCTCACGCTCATCCGCCCCTTCAGCTTCGTGCTAATCGTGGGCGGGATCTTCATGGCCTACCAGATGGGCTCGTCGATCCTGGCGAACGTGCGCGGGCCGGTCATAGCGGCAGGCGTGACGGTGCCGGTGTTCGGGCTGCTGCTGGGGCTGGCGATGGCGCGGCTGGCGGGGCTAGCGGCGCCGCAGCGCAGGACGGTTAGCATCGAGGTGGGCGTGCAGAACAGTCTCCTGGCGCTGGCCGTCATGCAGCTGTCGTTCCAGCGGGCGGAGGCGGACTACGCCTCGCAGGCGCCGTTCCTCGTAGCGCTCAGCAGCACGACGGAGATGCTCCTGCTAGTGCTAGCTCACGCCGCGCACCGACGCCTGTGCCTAACGCCTGCCTCGCGCACCCCCGCCTGACCGCCGGCTACGACTGCCACGCACCACTGCCAGACGCGGCGCTCAACCAAAGGCCTTCTCCTTACGTTCAGCCCTTTTTAATCAGATTTTAATCTTACGTGCATTACGATGACAGTGTTTATGGAAGATAAACCAGATATTTTTCTAATTCTGCTGTTTGTTATTTTGTAATTCAGATGGTTTGTTTGTACCCTGTTTACAGAAGATGTTGCTGTTGATTGTTCATGCGCAATGATGATTAAATGCATTTTGACGAGACGGACCGTGTCTTTGGGTACGAGCTTGAGTTATATTCGACTCTCAATCACACATTCAGTTACACTTTATGTCGTAACACTTTATTTTACAGTGTCCTTGTTACATATGTACTTACCATAGTAATAATAACAGTAAATTATGCATAATTACATGCAACTAACCCTCAACCAAACCCTAAACATACCCTAACCCTATAGTTAATTAACACCTTTATTTTAAGGTGTCCGTGTTACAGTGTAATTATGCATTTAAGTACTGAGTAATATTTGTATTAACTATTGTTATTATAATAATGAACTAAATGTAGTTACCACAGGGATTAATGGGATGTAATGTACAGTTATTACTACAGTAACTATGTAACAAGGACACTAAAATAAAGTGTTATCAAATACTCCATTTGTGAGTTGAAAACAGACTTTACCTTTCTAAAATGTATCATATGCTGTCTTTATGAAAGTATTTTTATTAACATTAAAACAGTGTGCCTGTTAACCCTTGTCCTGAGCCACAAGCCTTCACCCAGCACAGCAGAATGATGATGTTTGAGCTGTGTGTGTCCACACAGTGAAAGTCAATGGGGTCCAAAGTGTCAAGGGTTGGGTATCGACTGGAGATTTATGGGTTATTGTCTTCTTCTATGCTCCACAGGTCTGGAGTGAGTGTGGATGAACTCTGACCTTTACTCCAGTGCTCTTTGCTCTTTAGAGATATCAGGTTTTCTGTTGATCTGACTCCAGGATTTCGCCATCCGTTGTTTGTTCCTAGTGTCGCACACATCTTAGTGTCAGTGCTCTTCTGACCGCTAACAGGAAGAACTGCCTTACATGCGTGTGAAACTTGAACAAACAGCTTTGTTTAATTTAATATTCAGAATATTTTCTTACACAAACAAAGGTAGATCTCACTAACGTCACAAGGGTAACACAGAAATCCATTATGAGATGAGGACAATAATGCACATGAATATTTCATCAGGACTGGGTTTGAGTTGGCCGGTTGCACGTTATAACTTAAGACACATTCATCACTCAGTGCTAGTGCTCGCACACGGTCTTTACTGGCTGTGTTTATGCCCCTGATCTTATGAATGTGATTATAGCCTATCTTATAAAACAAGATACAGAGGTGTAGAGAGCACCTGAAGACCACACTGGAGTAAAGTACTGATTCCTTACAGCAGAAATTACTCCATTACAAGTTACAAGACAATTCCAATACGCCTCGAGGAAAAGTCTTAGAGAATCTGATTTTAACAGTCCTGACGTGTTTTACTCATACTGAACACATAGGCTCATATATGCACTAGTCCTCGGCAGCTGAGAGACATGCCAGAGAAAATAAGAAAATTGATTTGTAATATGAGAAATCATGTTTATTTTCTAAAAATCTAAATTAAACTTTACACTTAAATATTGCAATAAATAAAGGTCGACACAACGTCTACAAACTCTCAGTCTCAGCTCAGCTCAAGTGCACTAAAAGGCCATCAACCCAAATCCTTCATAAAGGTCTCAACAATATAGCGGATAAATAAAATAATAAGTAAAATTAAATAATCAAAGTCTACTTGCACTGTGTGTGCTGGTTTTGCCCTCGTCATGACCTCATCTCATAAATCAAACACAACTATAGTTTACACACTCGTGTGAAGTGGCCTAGAGCAGTTTGAGTGAGTAAAGGCCAAACACACTGATCATGTTCCTCAATACGAGACCGCTTCTTTATAGCAGAAATGATGAATCACTCT
Source organism: Rhinichthys osculus (assembly GCA_029959095.1). Classification (NCBI taxonomy): domain Eukaryota; kingdom Metazoa; phylum Chordata; class Actinopteri; order Cypriniformes; family Leuciscidae; genus Rhinichthys; species Rhinichthys osculus. Next base: position 34,672 of record JARWKJ010000099.1, on the reverse strand, counting down.
TCACAAATGTAGGCTATTGGAGTAAAAAGTACATTTACTTATTAAAAAATATAGTCAAGTAGAGAGTAAAAGTTGCTAATATATTTGATGCTCAGTAAAACTACAAAGTAGCCAAAAAATACAGTAACTAATTACATTTAGTTCAGTACTTTACACTATTGCTATTATCTAACTCCTTATTGCCTGATTCGTCATTTTAGAAAAAAGCCAAAATGATAAAATAACGATTATTGTAAATAATATGAGGTGAAAACATGTTTGGCTTCACGGAGACTTCCATGCAAACTGCATTAACTCATGTGGAGCTGCGGGAACAGTGGCACATCTTTCTGTCATTGGTGTGACGCTCGCTCTGCGCCACCTGTGATTGGCTGACGACAGAGGCGCCCATAACGATTGGCTGCTGCCGGTTGGCTCGGAACCAATAAAAACACACTTCTGCTCTCACGCAGCCAGTGAGCGCCGTGACGTGCGGCGCGCGGGATTGTTGTGCAAATCAGATCTGCTGAGGAACGTGTGTGTGTTTTATATGTGTAGTTTAATTCCGCACAGGATCGATCAGATAGAGTGTGTTTATCTCAGATTGAGTGTGTTTATCGCAGCATGTTCAGCAGCGCGGATCACTCCACACACTCCTCCGCCATTACGGCTCTGCTCGGTGAGACACAACTCTACACACACACACACACACACACCCCTTCCGGACACACAACAACATCATTCTCACAGTAATGACCTATGGCAATGACACACAATGTCCACATTATGACATAGAAAGTCATCTTTATGAGGTGAAATGTCGAAAATATGATATGCTAATTCATAACCTAAAAGTGGAACCTATGACACTTTACTAGACGAAAAGTCAGAATTATGACATTATTGGATTAAAAAGTATGACCTGCAGCCATTTTTGTGGATGAAAGTTGAAAATATGACATATTAGATCGAAAATATGACATACTAATAATATTTATGCGATGAAAAGATGAGCAACATAAAAGTCATCATTGAGAGTTAGAATTTTGAAGATCTCTTAAAGGGATACTCCACCCAAAAATAAAAATTCTGTCATCTCTCATTTCTGTCAATTTCTTCTTCTGCTGAACACGAAGGAAGATATTTTGAAGAACGATTGGAACCAAACGGTTGTTTGGCACCATTGACTTCCATAGTAGAAAAAAAAAAAAAAATACTCTGGAAGTCAAAGTTGCCAAAGTTCCAATCGTTCTTCATAATATCTTCCTTTGTGTTCAGCAGAAGAAGAAACTCACACAGGGTTGCAATCATAGACATCATATAGGTAGACGCCCTATCGACCGCTACTGCCTATTGGCACGGACGAGAATTGGAGCCGCCATCTTAAACCGGTCATCCGCTCCGCTCAGTGTAATCTGAATGGCAGGTGAAATGAGCTGTCAGCGCATTAAATTAATCATATCTCACTGAATACTGAACTGATTTTCACGCGGGTTTTTTTTTTTGCTGCAAAGGTCATTCATGTAGCTATGATACAGGACACGGTTCGGTGTATTTTAATATCCATAGTAGGCTTAACAGTAATATAATATTCTGATATAAGATATAAAGTGACCAGACACAATATGTGTGATGAAGGATATAATGTATTTTATAAATCACACTATAAATATAATAAAGAAGCAGAAATAGATAGTTGCAGTAAAGTAAGATATTTTAATAAGTTGAAGAAACAATTTATGATTTGTGACACGCACATACACACGAACAGACACACAAACAAACACGAACAGACACACACACACACACACACACACACTTTCACACACAGAACGCAGCCACCGAATCCACCGAACGCAGCCACCTGTAATAAAAATTGAGAAGAAGCTTTTCAACGTGTTTGCATCAGTAATTTCTAAAAAATAAATTCGGACAACATTAAGCCTATACCTTTTTTATTGTATGTGGATGTGGGAGGGGAAAATGTCGAGGCTAAGCCCTATTCGGATTAACTTTACAAGGGTAGATGGAGTAAGTTAATAATGTAATTTTACCACAGGACTTCTGTAATATCAATAGCCAAATCGCATGTGATAAGATATAGGTTATTAATAACACTAAAAGTTGGAGGGGTAACTCAATTTGCGCATCGCTGTAATGCTTGTATTTACATTGCTTCCTGATATCATGATGTGCGTGTAACTGGTCTCCTGTTACATGCGCAAACACAAATAACCTAGCTATACAACAGGGCAGTTGAATGCTAATCTGATAACCTAGAAGCTCTTGTAATTACTACTTTAACAGTTACCCCACCTCTCTATGCCGGGTGAACACCGGCTGATGCAGTAAACAGCATTTCACAACGATTTCAGTACAGTAATAGCAAATATCCTTACTCCTTCTTGATTATCTGGTAATATTCTATTCACAAAACACAACCAATAGTGCGGTAATGTTAAGACTTACTTGTGAAAAGCCCTATTTTCGATGGTCCGACGATTAGAACAGGAAAATGCTCCACAATGCTCTGGCATCTTATCTGCTGCCACGCAACGAAACTAGGAATACGACCGGTTCAAGATGGCGGCCGGATTTCTCGGTTTCCAGCGGCCAATAGGGCATCTAGACTCTATATGATATCTATGGTTACAACAACTTGAGGGTGAGGAAATGATGACAGAATTTTCATTTTTGGGTGGAGTATCCCTTTAAGAGACTTAGTGAGCGAATATGAAGTGATTATGTGGTTGTGTGTTTGTGTAGCGCGCAGATCTCTGAAGAGGCAGTGAGTGAATAATGTGAAGTGATTGTGTGGTTGTGTGTTTGTGTAGTGCGCAGATCTCTGAAGAGGCAGTGAGTGAATAATGTGAAGTGATTGTGTGGTTGTGTGTTTGTGTAGTGCGCAGATCTCTGAAGAGGCAGTGAGTGAATAATGTGAAGTGATTGTGTGGTTGTGTGTTTGTGTAGCGCGCAGATCTCTGAAGAGACGCAGAGATGATGAGGAGCAGCTCCAGGAATCCAGCGTGAATCTGCTGATGAGAAACCAGAACACAACACAACTTCTGCTGGAGATCACAGTGAGTCCGAGTACACAACACCGACACACAACACCGACACACAACACTGACACACAACACCGACACACAACACCGACACACAACACCGACACAACACCGACACACAACACCAGAGCTGCTACTGGAGATCACACCGACACACAACACTGACACACAACACAGATACACAACACCAGAGCTGCCACTGGAGATCACACCGACACACAACACCGACACACAACACACAACACCGACACACAACAGCAGAGCTGCCACTGGAGATCACACCGACACACAACACCGACACACAACACCAGAGCTGCCACTGGAGATCACACCGACACACAACACACAACACCGACACACAACATCACAACTGCCACTGGAGATCACACCGACACACAACACCGACACACAACACACAACACCGACACACAACACACAACATCGACACACAACACACAACACCGACACACAACACACAACACCGACACACAACACCGATACACAACACCAGAGCTGCCACTGGAGATCACACCGACACACAACATCACAACTGCCACTGGAGATCACACCGATACACAACACCAGAGCTGCCACTGGAGATCACACCGACACACAACACCGACACACAACACCGACACACAACACCGACACACAACACCGACACACAACACAGACACACAACACCGACACTCAACACCGACACACAACACAGACACACAACACCGACACACAATACCGACACACAACACCAGAGCTGCCACTGGAGATCACACCGACACACAACACTGACACACAACACCGACACACAACACCGACACACAACACCGACACACAACACAGACACACAACACCGACACTCAACACCGACACACAACACCGACACACAACACAGACACACAACACAGACACACAACACCGACACACAACACAGACACACAACACCGATACACAACATCACAACTGCCACTGGAGATCACACCGACACACAACACACAACACCGACACACAACACCGAGACACAACACTGACACACAACACCAGAGCTGCCATTGGAGATCACACCGACACACAACACCAGGGCTGCCACTGGAGATCACACCGACACACAACACCGACACACAACACCAGAGCTGCCACTGGAGAACACACAACACCGACACACAACACCGACACACAACACCGACACACAACACCAGAGCTGCCACTGGAGATCACACCGACACACAACACACAACACCGACACACAACACCAGAGCTGCCACTGGAGATCACACCGACACACAACACACAACACCGACACACAACACCGACACACAACACCGACACACAACACCGACACACAACACCAGAGCTGCCACTGGAGATCACACCGACACACAACACACAACACCGACACACAACACCAGAGCTGCCACTGGAGATCACACCGACACACAACACACAACACCGACACACAACACCGACACACAACACCGACACACAACACCGACACACAACATCAGAGCTGCCACTGGAGATCACACCGACACACAACACCGACACACAACACCGACACACAACACCAGAGCTGCCACTGGAGATCACACCGACACACAACACACAACACCGACACACAACACCGACACACAACACCAGAGCTGCCATTGGAGATCACACCGACACACAACACACAACACCAGAGCTGCCACTGGAGATCACACCGACACACAACACCGACACACAACACACAACACCGACACACAACACCAGAGCTGCCACTGGAGATCACACCGACACACAACACCAGGGCTGCCACTGGAGATCACACCGACACACAACACACAACACCGACACACAACACCAGAGCTGCCACTGGAGATCACACCGACACACAACACACAACACCGACACACAACACCAGAGCTGCCACTGGAGATCACACCGACACACAACACACGACACTGACACACAACACCGAGACACAACACAGACACACAACACCAGAGCTGCCACTGGAGATCACACCGACACACAACACCGACACACAACACCGACACACAACACCGACACACAACACCAGAGCTGCCACTGGAGATCACACCGACACACAACACCGACACACAACACCGACACACAACACAGACACACAATACCGACACACAACACCAGAGCTGCCACTGGAGATCACACCGACACACAACACACAACACCGACACACAACACCAGAGCTGCCACTGGAGATCACACCGACACACAACACACGACACTGACACACAACACTGAGACACAACAGACAACACCGACACACAACACCAGAGCTGCCACTGGAGATCACACCGACACACAACACACGACACTGACACACAACACTGAGACACAACAGACAACACCGACACACAACACCAGAGCTGCCACTGGAGATCACACCGACACACAACACACGACACTGACACACAACACTGAGACACAACAGACAACACCGACACACAACACCACAACTGCCACTGGAGATCACAGTGAGTCCGAGTACACAACACCGACACACAACACCAGAGCTGCCACTGGAGATCACAGTGAGTCCGAGTACACAACACCGACACACAACACCAGAGCTGCCACTGGAGATCACACCGACACACAACACACGACACTGACACACAACACCGAGACACAACACAGACACACAATACCGACACACAACACCAGAGCTGCCACTGGAGATCACACCGACACACAACACCAGAGCTGCCACTGGAGATCACACCGACACACAACACACAACACCGACACACAACACCGACACACAACACCAGAGCTGCCACTGGAGATCACACCGACACACAACACCGACACACAACACCAGAGCTGCCACTGGAGATCACACCGACACACAACACCAGAGCTGCCACTGGAGATCACACCGACACACAACACCGACACACAACACCGACACACAACACCAGAGCTGCCACTGGAGATCACACCGACACACAACACCAGAGCTGCCACTGGAGATCACACCGACACACAACACACAACACCGACACACAACACCAGAGCTGCCACTGGAGATCACACCGACACACAACACCAGAGCTGCCACTGGAGATCACACCGACACACAACACACAACACCGACACACAACACCGACACACAACACCAGAGCTGCCACTGGAGATCACACCGACACACAACACACAACACCGACACACAACACCAGAGCTGCCACTGGAGATCACACCGACACACAACACACAACACCAGAGCTGCCACTGGAGATCACACCGACACACAACACCGACACACAACACACAACACCAGAGCTGCCACTGGAGATCACACTGACACACAACACCAGAGCTGCCACTGGAGATCACACCGACACACAACACACAACACCGACACACAACACCGACACACAACACCAGAGCTGCCACTGGAGATCACACCGACACACAACACCAGAGCTGCCACTGGAGATCACACCGACACACAACACCGACACACAACACCAGAGCTGCCACTGGAGATCACACCGACACACAACACCGACACACAACACCGGAGCTGCCACTGGAGATCACACCGACACACAACACCGACACACAACACACAACACCGACACACAACACCAGAGCTGCCACTGGAGATCACACCGACACACAACACCAGAGCTGCCACTGGAGATCACACCGACACACAACACACAACACCGACACACAACACCAGAGCTGCCACTGGAGATCACACCGACACACAACACCAGAGCTGCCACTGGAGATCACACCGACACACAACACACAACACCGACACACAACACCGACACACAACACCAGAGCTGCCACTGGAGATCACACCGACACACAACAGCAGAGCTGCCACTGGAGATCACACCGACACACAACACCAGAGCTGCCACTGGAGATCACACCGACACACAACACACAACACCGACACACAACACCGACACAACACCAGAGCTGCCACTGGAGATCACACCGACACACAACACACAACACCGACACACAACACCAGAGCTGCCACTGGAGATCACACTGACACACAACATACAACACCGACACACAACACCGACACACAACACCAGAGCTGCCACTGGAGATCACACCGACACACAACACACAACACCGACACACAACACCGACACACAACACCAGAGCTGCCACTGGAGATCACACTGACACACAACATACAACACCGACACACAACACCAGAGCTGCCACTGGAGATCACACCGACACACAACACACAACACCGACACACAACACCAGAGCTGCCACTGGAGATCACACCGACACACAACACCAGGGCTGCCACTGGAGATCACACCGACACACAACACACAACACCGACACACAACACCAGAGCTGCCACTGGAGATCACACCGACACACAACACCGACACACAACACCAGAGCTGCCACTGGAGATCACACCGACACACAACACACAACACCGACACACAACACCAGAGCTGCCACTGGAGATCACACCGACACACAACACCAGGGCTGCCACTGGAGATCACACCGACACACAACACACAACACCGACACACAACACCAGAGCTGCCACTGGAGATCACACCGACACACAACACCAGAGCTGCCACTGGAGATCACACCGACACACAACACCGACACACAACACCAGAGCTGCCACTGGAGATCACACCGACACACAACACCAGAGCTGCCACTGGAGATCACACCGACACACAACACACAACACCGACACACAACACCGACACACAATACCGACACACAACACCAGAGCTGCCACTGGAGATCACACCGACACACAACACCGACACACAACACCAGAGCTGCCACTGGAGATCACACCGACACACAACACCAGAGCTGCCACTGGAGATCACACCGACACACAACACACAACACCGACACACAACACCAGAGCTGCCACTGGAGATCACACCGACACACAACACCAGAGCTGCCACTGGAGATCACACCGACACACAACACACAACACCGACACACAACACCGACACACAACACCAGAGCTGCCACTGGAGATCACACCGACACACAACAGCAGAGCTGCCACTGGAGATCACACCGACACACAACACCGACACAACACCAGAGCTGCCACTGGAGATCACACCGACACACAACACACAACACCGACACACAAAACCAGAGCTGCCACTGGAGATCACACTGACACACAACATACAACACCGACACACAACACCGACACACAACACCAGAGCTGCCACTGGAGATCACACCGACACACAACACACAACACCGACACACAACACCGACACACAACACCAGAGCTGCCACTGGAGATCACACTGACACACAACATACAACACCGACACACAACACCAGAGCTGCCACTGGAGATCACACCGACACACAACACACAACACCGACACACAACACCAGAGCTGCCACTGGAGATCACACCGACACACAACACCAGGGCTGCCACTGGAGATCATACCGACACACAACACACAACACCGACACACAACACCAGAGCTGCCACTGGAGATCACACCGACACACAACACCAGAGCTGCCACTGGAGATCACACCGACACACAACACCGACACACAACACCAGAGCTGCCACTGGAGATCACACCGACACACAACACACAACACCGACACACAACACCAGAGCTGCCACTGGAGATCACACCGACACACAACACCAGGGCTGCCACTGGAGATCACACCGACACACAACACACAACACCGACACACAACACCAGAGCTGCCACTGGAGATCACACCGACACACAACACCAGAGCTGCCACTGGAGATCACACCGACACACAACACCGACACACAACACCAGAGCTGCCACTGGAGATCACACCGACACACAACACCAGAGCTGCCACTGGAGATCACACCGACACACAACACACAACACCGACACACAACACCGACACACAATACCGACACACAACACCAGAGCTGCCACTGGAGATCACACCGACACACAACACCGACACACAACACCGACACACAACACCAGAGCTGCCACTGGAGATCACACCGACACACAACACCAGAGCTGCCACTGGAGATCACACCGACACACAACACCGACACACAACACCAGAGCTGCCACTGGAGATCACACCGACACACAACACCAGAGCTGCCACTGGAGATCACACCGACACACAACACACAACACCGACACACAACACCGACACACAACACCAGAGCTGCCACTGGAGATCACACCGACACACAACAGCAGAGCTGCCACTGGAGATCACACCGACACACAACACCGACACAACACCAGAGCTGCCACTGGAGATCACACCGACACACAACACACAACACCGACACACAACACCAGAGCTGCCACTGGAGATCACACTGACACACAACATACAACACCGACACACAACACCGACACACAACACCAGAGCTGCCACTGGAGATCACACCGACACACAACACCGACACACAACACCGACACACAACACCAGAGCTGCCACTGGAGATCACACTGACACACAACATACAACACCGACACACAACACCGACACACAACACCAGAGCTGCCACTGGAGATCACACCGACACACAACACACAACACCGACACACAACACCAGAGCTGCCACTGGAGATCACACCGACACACAACACCAGGGCTGCCACTGGAGATCACACCGACACACAACACCGACACACAACACCAGAGCTGCCACTGGAGATCACACCGACACACAACACCAGAGCTGCCACTGGAGATCACACCGACACACAACACACAACACCGACACACAACACCGACACACAACACCAGAGCTGCCACTGGAGATCACACCGACACACAACACCGACACACAACACCAGAGCTGCCACTGGAGATCACACCGACACACAACACACAACACCGACACACAACACCGAGACACAACACCGACACACAATACCGACACACAACACCAGAGCTGCCACTGGAGATCACACCGACACACAACACCAGAGCTGCCACTGGAGATCAGACCGACACACAACACCGACACACAACACCAGAGCTGCCACTGGAGATCACACCGACACACAACACCGACACACAACACCAGAGCTGCCACTGGAGATCACACCGACACACAACACACAACACCGACACACAACACCAGAGCTGCCACTGGGGATCACACCGACACACAACACCGAGACACAACACCAGAGCTGCCACTGGAGATCACACCGACACACAACACCGACACACAACACCAGAGCTGCCACTGGAGATCACACCGACACACAACACACAACACCGACACACAACACCGACACACAACACCGACACACAACACCAGAGCTGCCACTGGAGATCACACCGACACACAACACCGAGACACAACACCGAGACACAACACCGAGACACAACACCGACACACAACACCGACACACAACACCAGAGCTGCCACTGGAGATCACACCGACACACAACACCAGAGCTGCCACTGGAGATCAGACCGACACACAACACCGACACACAACACCAGAGCTGCCACTGGAGATCACACCGACACACAACACCGACACACAACACCAGAGCTGCCACTGGAGATCACACCGACACACAACACACAACACCGACACACAACACCAGAGCTGCCACTGGGGATCACACCGACACACAACACCGAGACACAACACCAGAGCTGCCACTGGAGATCACACCGACACACAACACCGACACACAACACCAGAGCTGCCACTGGAGATCACACCGACACACAACACACAACACCGACACACAACACCGACACACAACACCGACACACAACACCGAGACACAACACCAGAGCTGCCACTGGAGATCACACCGAGACACAACACCGACACACAACACCGACACACAACACCAACACACAACACCGACACACAACACCAGAGCTGCCACTGGAGATCACACCGACACACAACACACAACACCGAGACACAACACGACACACAATACCGACACACAACACCAGAGCTGCCACTGGAGATCACACCGACACACAACACACAACACCGAGACACAACACGACACACAATACCGACACACAACACCAGAGCTGCCACTGGAGATCACACCGACACACAACACCAGAGCTGCCACTGGAGATCCCACCGACACACAACACACAACACCGACACACAACACCAGAGCTGCCACTGGGGATCACACCGACACACAACACCGAGACACAACACCAGAGCTGCCACTGGAGATCACACCGACACACAACACCGACACACAACACCAGAGCTGCCACTGGAGATCACACCGACACACAACACCGACACACAACACCAGAGCTGCCACTGGAGATCACACCGACACACAACACACAACACCGACACACAACACCGACACACAACACCGACACACAACACCAGAGCTGCCACTGGAGATCACACCGACACACAACACCGAGACACAACACCGAGACACAACACCGAGACACAACACCGACACACAACACCGACACACAACACCAGAGCTGCCACTGGAGATCACACCGACACACAACACCGACACACAACACCAGAGCTGCCACTGGAGATCACACCGACACACAACACACAACACCGACACACAACACCAGAGCTGCCACTGGGGATCACACCGACACACAACACCGAGACACAACACCAGAGCTGCCACTGGAGATCACACCGAGACACAACACCGAGACACAACACCGAGACACAACACCGACACACAACACCGACACACAACACCGACACACAACACCGACACACAACACCAACACACAACACCGACACACAACACCAGAGCTGCCACTGGAGATCACACCGACACACAACACACAACACCGAGACACAACACGACACACAATACCGACACACAACACCAGAGCTGCCACTGGAGATCACACCGACACACAACACCAGAGCTGCCACTGGAGATCACACCGACACACAACACCGACACACAACACCAGAGCTGCCACTGGAGATCACACCGACACACAACACACAACACCGACACACAACACCGACACACAACACCAGAGCTGCCACTGGAGATCACACCGACACACAACATACAACACCGACACACAACACCGACACACAACACCGACACACAACACCAGAGCTGCCACTGGAGATCACACCGACACACAACACACAACACCGACACACAACACCGACACACAATACCGACACACAACACCAGAGCTGCCACTGGAGATCACACCGACACACAACACACAACACCGACACACAACACCGACACACAACACCAGAGCTGCCACTGGAGATCACACCGACACACAACACACAACACCAGAGCTGCCACTGGAGATCACACCGACACACAACACCGACACACAACACACAACACCGACACACAACACCAGAGCTGCCACTGGAGATCACACTGACACACAACACCAGAGCTGCCACTGGAGATCACACCGACACACAACACACAACACCGACACACAACACCGACACACAACACCAGAGCTGCCACTGGAGATCACACCGACACACAACACACAACACCGACACACAACACCAGAGCTGCCACTGGAGATCACACCGACACACAACACCGACACACAACACCAGAGCTGCCACTGGAGATCACACCGACACACAACACCGAGACACAACACTGACACACAACACCAGAGCTGCCACTGGAGATCACACCGACACACAACACACAACACCGACACACAACACCGACACACAACACTGACACACAACACAGACACACAAAATTACAACTGCTACTGGAGTCACAGGGAGTCCGAGTACACAACACCGACACACAACACACAACACTGACACACAACATCAACACACAACACCGACACACAACACCAGACCTGCTACTGGAGTCACAGCGAGTCCGAGTACACAACACCGACACACAACACACAACACCAGAGCTGCCACTGGAGATCACACTGACACACAACACACAACACTGACACACAACACACAACACACAACACTGACACACAACACACAACACTGACACACAACACTGACACACAACACCGACACACAACACAGAGACACAACACCAGAGCTGCCACTGGAGATCACACTGACACACAACACCGACACACAACACAGACACACAACACCAGAGCTGCCACTGGAGATCACACCGACACACAACCTGTCTCTAAACAGTATTATGTTACAGAAATAAAGTGAAAAGCATTGTGTGATTTCATGGAGAGTGTATTGTGTGTTTGACAGTCACATGGTCCGATCAGAGACCTCAGCTGTGACGGATATGAAGATCTGCAGTCGTCAGTTCTGGGTAAGACTCGTCCTGATACACACACTACCACTAACGCCTCTGAGTAATCAGTGTGTGTGCTGATGTGAGTGCCTGTCCTGATGTTGTGTTGTGTTGTGGATCAGCGGATGAGTTGCGGAGCCGATCGGAGCAGATGCAGGTTCCAGTGGCGCTGCTGGCCGTCACAGTTCTGTCTGGGAACATCCGGGATCTGATCTCACGCACTGATGACACACAACGTGTGCTACTGAACGCTGAACAGAGAGTGTGTTGCAAGATGCTGACTGATACAAATGATTCAGATTCTGATGGATATATCCATACATGATGTATGTGTGTGTTTTATCATTAGACTGATGTGTGTGCGTTAGTGAAGTCTGCTCGAGCACTGATGTCTGCTGGGATATTCAGCCCGGAACTCTTCTGGCAGGAATACTGGAAGCTGCAGGTGAGTGTGTGTGTGTGTGTGTGTGTGTGTGATTCTGTGAGAGTGTGTGTGTGGTTATAATTGTGTCTGCCAAATCTCTTCACTTATATATTGAAATATTATATCGTGAGTATGTTCTACTGGTCCTCACTAGTTATAAAGGCTGATAAATGGGCGAAACATGTTTTGATGTAAGGCTAGTGTTTGGCTCGTGTTTCTGTGAGGGACAGGGGTTTGGGCTTGGGTGTCAGTCCAAGACCGCGGGCCTCCTTTAAAACATGGCATACACGATATACACCCTCCAGTTAAAGGTGGGATCACAAGGTGGGAACATGTGCCCCACGTGTTCCTCAGTGTTTCCCCAGTGTTCCTTAGTTTTTCCCAGTGTTCCCCAGGTGTTCCCCACGTGTTCCCCAGGTGTTCCCCAGGTGTTCCCCAGGTGTTCCCCACGTGTTCCCCACGTGTTCCCCACATGTTCCCCACGTGTTTCCCCAGTGTTTCCCCAGTGTTCCCCAGGTGTTCCCCAGGTGTTCCCCAGGTGTTCCCCAGGTGTTCCCCAGGTGTTCCCCAGGTGTTCCCCAGGTGTTCCCCAGTGTTTCCCCAGGTGTTCCCCAGGTGTTCCCCAGGTGTTCCCCACGTGTTCCCCACGTGTTCCCCAGGTGTTCCCCACGTGTTCCCCACGTGTTCCCCACGTGTTCCCCACGTGTTCCCCACGTGTTCCCCACGTGTTTCCCCAGGTGTTCCCCAGGTGTTCCCCAGGTGTTCCCCAGGTGTTCCCCAGGTGTTCCCCAGGTGTTCCCCAGTGTTCCCCAGGTGTTCCCCAGGTGTTCCCCACGTGTTCCCCACGTGTTCCCCACGTGTTCCCCACGTGTTCGTGTTCCCCACGTGTTCCCCACGTGTTCCCCACGTGTTCCCCACGTGTTCCCCCATGTTCCTTAGTTTTTCCCAGTGTTCTTCACGTGTTCCCCAGTGTTCCCTACTGTTTTGTTTATCAGGTTGAATGTAGATTATCTATCTAAAGCTGTGTTTCTTCGCTCACACAGCCTGTGCTGGAGCTGACGTATCATCTACACACACACAACATCCTCACGCTGGACTTCCTGCTGCACAGGTATCACACTCACTCACTCACTCACACACACACACACACACACACACACACACGTGCAGGCTGATCATGTGATGTGTCTGATCAGAGACGCAGCATCGGTGAGCTCGTGGATCACGGAGCAGCTCAGAGATCTGTGTGTTTCCATGGCAACAGCAGCGGATCAACAGCAGATGCAGCATCAGATTCTCTCCAGTAAGAAGTTCCTCCTCTCACTGTCTGTGTGTTTAGTGTGCTTATATTTCATATTTTACATCAGAACTGCCAAAGCATTGTGTGTAATTATACAAATAAACCGTACCAAATGAAAAGTGCAAAAATATAGAGAAATTAATAAAAGGAAAACAAAATAAGATAAAAAGGGATGATGTTAAAGGGGTTGTGACATGAGGAATCAAATTTGCCTTGATCTTTTGACATATAAGAAGTCTTTAAACCATTAAAACATCCTGCAAGATAACTAATGTCCTCATTATAAACGGTTATTAAATCAATCTCAGAAACAGCTTGTTCTGATATTCTGGGATCTGTGACGTCACTCTGGCAAATACATTTGCATAAACCCTTCTCAAGAGCAAGACATCGACCAATAGTTACCCATCATTCCACCATAGCCCCTGCCCACTGATACTACAGGCCCCGCCCACTGATACTACAGGCCCCGCCCACTGATACTACAGGCCCCGCCCGCTGGTACTACAGGCCCCGCCCACTGATACTACAGGCCCGCCCACTGGCACTACAGGCCCTGCCCACTGGCACTACAGACCCCGCCCACTGGCACTACAGACCCGCCCACTGGTACTAGAGGCCCCGCCCACTGGTACTAGAGGCCCCGCCCACTGGTACAACAGGCCCTACCCACTGGTACTAGAGGCCCCGCCCACTGGTACTAGAGGCCCGCCCACTGGTACGACAGGCCCCGCCCACTGGCACTACAGACCCGCCCACTGGCACTAGAGGCCCCACCCACTGGCACTAGAGGCCCCACCCACTGGTACTAGAGGCCCCACCCACTGGTACTAGAGGCCCGCCCACTGGTACGACAGGCCCTACCCACTGCCACTACAGACCCGCCCACTGGCACTACAGGCCCCGCCCACTGGTACTAGAGGCCCCGCCCACTGGTACTAGAGGCCCGCCCACTGATACTAGGAGTGATAGAGGAGTGTGTGATGGCGCCAGGATGCGTGGCCAGCCGTCTGCCTCGTCTCCTTTTTTTAATGCTAATAACAGTTTTGCTTTGTGGTTTCTGCCAAGTGACCCCTGCTTTATTCGTGTATGATCGCCAAGCACTGTTTAATAACAGATCAGTTTGCTCATTACTGTTAAATCACGATTTTGAAGACAAAAACCACAACTCCCCTCCTCACCTGGCACTTGTGCCTACCTACCTGTGGCGCACACCAGTGAAAGTGAAGAGGAAACGGCCTCGAGGACGCGGAAAGCGAGGTGGAGTACTGGCGAGAATTCCATCACAGTGGAAAATGGATACTCGGCGCTTCACAGAGTACCGGGTCTGCGGTGGATTCAGCTCCTAAACCCCAGCATACTGGACGCCGCGCCATGTCACCTGCCGCTGGAGGCACCGTTGCTCAGGCGCCGCAGGCGCAGCCGCGGTGTGGACCAAGGATGCCTCCGGGAGTTGAAACGCTGCTCTGCACCGGGCCATCAGGAGCAGACTCTCAACTTTGGCCTCCTCAATGCTAGATCCCTCACCAACAAGACGTTCATTCTCAACGACTTCTTTACAACACGCCAGTTGGATATATTTCTTCTGTGTGAAACTTGGCTGCAGGTCGGTGAGTGCACTCCGTTCTCCGAGCTTACACCCCCGGATTGTTCGTTCTTAAACTCCCCACGTAGCACTGGCAGAGGTGGAGGGCTGGCATCAGTTTTCAAGTCAAGTTTTAATTGTAGACAAGTACAAACAAAATCATTTTCAAGCTTCGAATTACAGACATTTGTTTTAAATGCCGACGTTCCAGTTCTGTGTGCTTTAGTCTATCGCCCCCCAAAATTTAATAAGACTTTCATTGAGGACTTTACAGAATTTGCGACAGAACTAACTCTTAGCTATGACCATTTTTTAATAGCCGGGGATATGAATGTCCATGTGTGCTGTAAGTCGAATCAGTTGGCCAAGGATTTTCTAGATGTGGCTGACTCTTTTAATCTTACTCAATGGGTGGTTGGGGCCTCTCACGAGAAGGGACCTACATTGGATATTGTGTTGTCCTTTGGATTAAGTATAAACATACAGGAAGTCTGCAATTCTGGGATCTCGGATCACTTTGCAGTACTGTTTTCTGTCACATTGCCTGGATCCTTGGATAAACCGTGTGCCCCAGCGCGCCAGGTGCGCACGATAAACAGCCAGACTGCCTCGCGCTTTTTATGTGCTTTTGATGGCTCACTGTTTCACATGAGTAACATAGATGATGTAAATGTTGATCAATGGCTCTGTGTTTTTAACTCGATGTGCTCGGACTTGCTGGATGAAATAGCTCCACTGGGAAGTAAAAAGTCTAAACCAGCATCGGAGCCATGGTTGATTGAAGTCACGCGCGCATATAGACGTGCATGTAGACGCGCAGAGAGGAAATGGAAAAAGGACCGTTTGCAAGTTTCCTATGAAATATTAAGAAACAGTCTGGCGGAATACCAGAAAGCTGTTAAAGCTGCAAAAACTCAGTTTTTATCCAATCTTGTTTCCAGTAATAGCCATAAGCCACAGCTCCTTTTTAAAATGTTAAACTCTCTTTTAAACCCTTGTGATTGTGCTGACGTTGAATCTTCAACTGAATTATGTGACAAATTTCTGTTGTTTTTCCATGAAAAGGTGTGTGCGGTTAGGTCCTCTCTCACTCCCTTTGTGTCTGAGCCTCAGATACTCTTTACAAGTGCGGCTGTGTTTGATCACTTTGAGACGGTGTCTCTGTCTTTTTTAACTAAAGTTGTTCAACAGCTGAGGCCTTCACACTGTCCACTTGACACTATCCCGTCTCGCCTTTTTAAAGAAGTATTTCTGACACTTGGTCCTTTTATTTTGGACTTTATTAATTCTTCACTGCTGTCCGGCTGTTTCCCGGCTGCTTTCAAACATGCTGTGGTCCAGCCCCTGTTGAAGACCTGAGACCTATTTCTAAACTCCCATTTCTGTCTAAGATAGTGGAGAAAGTTGTATATGACCAACTACAGTCCCACCTTGATGAAAATGGAATCACTGAATTATTCCAATCTGGCTTTAAACCCCGGCATAGCACAGAAACAGCCCTCTTAAAAGTTTTAAATGATTTGTTTTTAGCCGCTGATGTAGGCAAATCTACTGTTCTGGTGCTTTTAGATTTAACAGCCGCATTTGACACTGTAGACCATGCCACACTCTTATCTCGCCTAGAGCATTACGCGGGCATTAAGGGTACTGCCCTTCAGTGGTTTAAATCGTTTTTATCTAACAGAAGTTTCTCAGTTCAGCTAGGTGACCACTCTTCTTCACCAATGTCACTAGATTTCGGCCTGCCTCAGGGAGCAATTTTAAGCCCTGCTTTATTTTCACTGTATATGCTTCCGCTTGGGGCCATTTTTAAGAAACACAATGTGAGTTTTCACTGCTTTGCAGATGATATTCAAGCCTACCTCCCACTGAGCATTAATGACTTCACTGCAATTAAAACTTTACAAGACTGTCTTAAGGAGGTGGTATCATGGTTGGACTCAAATTTTTTAAGTATTAACAAAAACAAAACTGAAATTGTAGTCTTTGGGAAAACAGATTGTCTGCAGGGCTGGGACAGTGCCATCGGCCCATCAGTTTCATTCTCTCGCCCAAGCACAAAAAATTTAGGAGTGATTCTTGACTGTGGTTTTAAATTCGACAAACAGGTCAGTGCAGTGGTAAAAAGCAGCTTTTATCATTTAAGACTACTCCGTAAAATCAAGCCCTATCTCCCCAAGAAAGACCTAGAGAGAGCAGTCCATGCTTTCGTGACATCGCGGCTGGACTACTGTAATTCGCTGTACTGCGGACTCGAACGGCGCTCTCTCCGCCGCCTCCAAGGGGTACAGAATGCGGCTGCCCAGCTGCTGACAGGGAAGAGAAAAAGGGATCATATCACCCCCGTGCTGGCATCATTACACTGGCTCCCTGTATTTTTTAGAGTGCATTTTAAAATTGTATTAATAGTCTTTAAATGTTTGACTAACATTGCGCCACCGTATCTTTCTGATATGCTGTACCCTTATGCTCCTGCCAGAGTATTAAGGTCAGCAGACCAGCTCCTTTTGACCGTCCCTAAAACTAGGCTCATCACCCGAGGGGACAGAGCCTTTTCAGTGGTAGGACCACGGCTCTGGAATAGCCTACCACTTTCTGTTAGATCTGCAGAATCCGTAGATCAATTTAAAAGCAGGCTAAAACACACCTTTTTTACATAGCTTTTAACATTGAATAGGCAGGTTACATTGGCCGTTCCACTACTGTATGTTTTATACTTTATTTGTACGTAATGTTCTATTGTATTTTGTTATTTTGTAATTGTACTCTGACTAACTGATCCATATGTACAGCACTTTGGTCAGCGGAAGTTGTTTTTAAATGTGCTTTATAAATAAATCTGACTTGACTTGACTAGAGGCCCGCCCACTGGTACGACAGGCCCCGCCCACTGGCACTACAGACCCGCCCACTGGCACTAGAGGCCCCGCCCACTGGCACTAGAGGCCCCACCCACTGGTACTAGAGGCCCCACCCACTGGTACTAGAGGCCCGCCCACTGATACTAGAGGCCCGCCCACTGGTACGACAGGCCCCGCCCACTGGCACTACAGACCCGCCCACTGTTACTAGAGGCCCCGCCCACTGGTACTAGAGGCCCCGCCCACTGGTACTAGAGGCCCCGCCCACTGGTACTAGAGGCCCCACCCACTGGTACTAGAGGCCCCACCCACTGGTACTAGAGGCCCCGCCCACTGGTACTAGAGGATGGATTTCCACTTGTTGAAAGCAGTGACTGTATTGGATCTGACAGCAGCTGCATCACAAACCACAAGTAAATGATTCATAATGCTCTGTCTGGAAATGATGGTTTTATATAGATAATGTTTTCAATAGTGAGTTCAGGCGTTAATACCGTTTCCTATGCAGTGATGTAGCCAATCAAAGCAGTGATCGTTTACTGACACGCCTTAAAGGAGCCGCACCTTAACTGATCAGTTCAGACCGAGGCAATATCAGGGGAGAAAATAATCATTTTTCCACACAGATACGTTTTCTGTGCAAAAAAAACGTTAACATTATAAGTGAACCTCAAGGAACATAAAAATAATAAAAATAATCCTTGTCATGACCCCTTTAAATGATTAAAATAATAAATTAAATAAAAATAATAAAGTTAGACCAATAATAGAACAGAATGTCACACATAAAGATATATGTATGCAGTCCTTGTTCAAATAATGAGTAAACAAGCCTTCATATATCACACACTTTGAAACATAACGTTATATAATTTAATATTAATACATTGTTTATCCAGGTTTCAAGTGTGTGATGGCAGAAACAAGCTTCCGTAGTTTCAGTTTATGATAAACGTTTCCCTGTATTGTTCATTTGGGCACAATGGGCCCGTTTCCCATCATGCCGAGCTGCAGTGATGTGTGTGTGTGTGTTGTAGCTGTGGTGTGTGTTCTGGTGCGGAGGGCCTTTGAAGACTCCAGTCACACACTCTCTGAGACCTGCGGCTCAATCCTGGACACCATGATGACCTGTGAGTCTGTGTGCTGTCTTAAACGAGTAGTTCACTTCAGAATGAAACCTGGTCGTTCACTCTCCCCACGCATCCAAGATGTTCATGTCTGTCTTTCTTCAGTCGAAAACAAATGAAGGTTTTTGAGGAACACACTCCAGGGTTTTTGGCCAACGGGTCGAAGGTGTGAGTTTCAGTGCAGCTTCAAAGTCTCGACACGATCCAGCCGAGGAATAAGAGTCTGATCTAGACAAACCAGCCGACATTTATAACAAAATAAACATTTATATACTTTTATCCACTAATGCTGGGCTTGCACGAGCTGTGATGCGACACACATTACGTCATCAGGGTGAAAGGTCAAGCGGGACGTAGGCGTAAGAACCGACCCCGTGTTTATAAAGCGAACGTGCAAGACTAAATCAAACGCCATTTACAAAAAAATAATTAAATAAAAGGTAAAACAACGATGTCGGGCGATTTTGAAGTTGGAGGAGATTATATTTAGATTTAAAATGAGATTTTCCTACATTTCTGAACCGGAACGCGCGTGACCTTTCAGCCTGATTACGCAATGTGTGTCGCATCACAGCTAGAGCAAGACCATTAAAAGCAAGTACGTACTTAGTGTAGTAAATTAGTAAAGGAAGGAGAGTAAATTATCAGGAAATTAATTCGGAAGGGAACTAATCCTTTAAACTGCAGCACTTTATGTCCTGTGCCCTGCAGTGTGTTCTGTTTCTCATGAAATAATCAGTGTATAATGATTTTGCCTTTTCTGCACTATCTAATAATGAGTGTGTTTTCTGCCCAGGGCTGCTGGACACACTGAGTGATGAAGACTCGGAGACGTCAGCCGCTGCGCTCTGGTAAATGCCTGATCAATAACAGGTCAGGGGTCAGAGGTCAGGGTGGGACAGGGTTACGGCTCAGTGAGAGTCAGAGGTCAGGATGGGACAGGGTTACGGCTCAGTGAGAGTCAGGGGTCAGAGGTCAGGATGGGACAGGCTTACGGCTCAGTGAGAGTCAGGGGTCAGAGGTCAGGATGGGACAGGCTTACGGCTCAGTGAGAGTCAGGGGTCAGAGGTCAGGGTGGGACAGGGTTACGGCTCAGTGAGAGTCAGGGGTCAGAGGTCAGGGTGGGACAGGGTTACGGCTCAGTGAGAGTCAGGGGTCAGAGGTCAGGATGGGACAGGGTTACGGCTCAGTGAGAGTCAGAGGTCAGGGTGGGACAGGGTTACGGCTCAGTGAGAGTCAGAGGTCAGGGTGGGACAGGGTTACGGCTCAGTGAGAGTCAGGGGTCAGAGGTCAGGATGGGACAGGGTTACGGCTCAGTGAGAGTCAGGGGTCAGAGGTCAGGATGGGACAGGGTTACGGCTCAGTGAGAGTCAGAGGTCAGGGTGGGACAGGGTTACGGCTCAGTGAGAGTCAGGGGTCAGAGGTCAGGATGGGACAGGGTTACGGCTCAGTGAGAGTCAGGGGTCAGAGGTCAGGATGGGACAGGATTACGGCTCAGTGAGAGTCAGGGGTCAGAGGTCAGGATGGGACAGGGTTACGGCTCAGTGAGAGTCAGAGGTCAGGATGGGACAGGCTTACGGCTCAGAGAGAGTCAGGGGTCAGAGGTCAGGGTGGGACAGGGTTACGGCTCAGTGAGAGTCAGGGGTCAGAGGTCAGGGTGGGACAGGGTTACGGCTCAGTGAGAGTCAGGGGTCAGAGGTCAGGGTGGGACAGGGTTACGGCTCAGTGAGAGTCAGGGGTCAGAGGTCAGGATGGGACAGGGTTACGGCTCAGTGAGAGTCAGGGGTCAGAGGTCAGGGTGGGACAGGGTTACGGCTCAGTGAGAGTCAGGGGTCAGAGGTCAGGGTGGGACAGGGTTACGGCTCAGTGAGAGTCAGGGGTCAGAGGTCAGGATGGGACAGGGTTACGGCTCAGTGAGAGTCAGAGGTCAGGGTGGGACAGGCTTACGGCTCAGTGAGAGTCAGGGGTCAGAGGTCAGGATGGGACAGGCTTACGGCTCAGTGAGAGTCAGAGGTCAGGGTGGGACAGGGTTACGGCTCAGTGAGAGTCAGGGGTCAGAGGTCAGGGTGGGACAGGGTTACGGCTCAGTGAGAGTCAGGGGTCAGAGGTCAGGATGGGACAGGGTTACGGCTCAGTGAGAGTCAGGGGTCAGAGGTCAGGATGGGACAGGGTTACGGCTCAGTGAGAGTCAGGGGTCAGAGGTCAGGATGGGACAGGGTTACGGCTCAGTGAGAGTCAGAGGTCAGGGTGGGACAGGGTTACGGCTCAGTGAGAGTCAGGGGTCAGAGGTCAGGATGGGACAGGGTTACGGCTCAGTGAGAGTCAGGGGTCAGAGGTCAGGATGGGACAGGGTTACGGCTCAGTGAGAGTCAGGGGTCAGAGGTCAGGGTGGGACAGGGTTACGGCTCAGTGAGAGTCAGGGGTCAGAGGTCAGGATGGGACAGGGTTACGGCTCAGTGAGAGTCAGGGGTCAGAGGTCAGGATGGGACAGGATTACGGCTCAGTGAGAGTCAGGGGTCAGAGGTCAGGATGGGACAGGGTTACGGCTCAGTGAGAGTCAGAGGTCAGGATGGGACAGGCTTACGGCTCAGAGAGAGTCAGGGGTCAGAGGTCAGGATGGGACAGGGTTACGGCTCAGTGAGAGTCAGAGGTCAGGGTGGGACAGGGTTACGGCTCAGTGAGAGTCAGGGGTCAGAGGTCAGGGTGGGACAGGGTTACGGCTCAGTGAGAGTCAGGGGTCAGAGGTCAGGATGGGACAGGGTTACGGCTCAGTGAGGGTCAGAGGTCAGGGTGGGACAGGGTTACGGCTCAGTGAGAGTCAGGGGTCAGAGGTCAGGATGGGACAGGGTTACGGCTCAGTGAGAGTCAGGGGTCAGAGGTCAGGATGGGACAGGGTTACGGCTCAGTGAGAGTCAGAGGTCAGGGTGGGACAGGGTTACGGCTCAGTGAGAGTCAGGGGTCAGAGGTCAGGGTGGGACAGGGTTACGGCTCAGTGAGAGTCAGGGGTCAGAGGTCAGGATGGGACAGGGTTACGGCTCAGTGAGAGTCAGGGGTCAGAGGTCAGGATGGGACAGGGTTACGGCTCAGTGAGAGTCAGGGGTCAGAGGTCAGGGTGGGACAGGGTTACGGCTCAGTGAGAGTCAGGGGTCAGAGGTCAGGATGGGACAGGGTTACGGCTCAGTGAGAGTCAGGGGTCAGAGGTCAGGATGGGACAGGATTACGGCTCAGTGAGAGTCAGGGGTCAGAGGTCAGGATGGGACAGGATTACGGCTCAGTGAGAGTCAGAGGTCAGGATGGGACAGGCTTACGGCTCAGAGAGAGTCAGGGGTCAGAGGTCAGGGTGGGACAGGGTTACGGCTCAGTGAGAGTCAGGGGTCAGAGGTCAGGATGGGACAGGGTTACGGCTCAGTGAGAGTCAGGGCTCAGAGGTCAGGATGGGACAGGGTTACGGCTCAGTGAGAGTCAGGGGTCAGAGGTCAGGGTGGGACAGGGTTACGGCTCAGTGAGAGTCAGAGGTCAGGGTGGGACAGGGTTACGGCTCAGTGAGAGTCAGGGGTCAGAGGTCAGGGTGGGACAGGGTTACGGCTCAGTGAGAGTCAGGGCTCAGAGGTCAGGATGGGACAGGGTTACGGCTCAGTGAGAGTCAGGGGTCAGAGGTCAGGGTGGGACAGGGTTACGGCTCAGTGAGAGTCAGGGGTCAGAGGTCAGGATGGGACAGGGTTACGGCTCAGTGAGAGTCAGGGGTCAGAGGTCAGGATGGGACAGGCTTACGGCTCAGTGAGAGTCAGGGGTCAGAGGTCAGGATGGGACAGGGTTATGGCTCAGTGAGAGTCAGAGGTCAGGATGGGACAGGGTTACGGCTCAGTGAGAGTCAGGGGTCAGAGGTCAGGATGGGACAGGGTTACGGCTCAGTGAGAGTCAGGGGTCAGAGGTCAGGATGGGACAGGGTTACGGCTCAGTGAGAGTCAGGGGTCAGAGGTCAGGATGGGACAGGGTTACGGCTCAGTGAGAGTCAGGGGTCAGAGGTCAGGATGGGACAGGGTTACGGCTCAGTGAGAGTCAGGGGTCAGAGGTCAGGATGGGACAGGGTTACGGCTCAGTGAGAGTCAGAGGTCAGAGGTCAGGATGGGACAGGATTACGGCTCAGTGAGAGTCAGGGGTCAGAGGTCAGGGTGGGACAGGGTTACGGCTCAGTGAGAGTCAGGGGTCAGAGGTCAGGATGGGACAGGGTTACGGCTCAGTGAGAGTCAGAGGTCAGGGTGGGACAGGGTTACGGCTCAGTGAGAGTCAGGGGTCAGAGGTCAGGATGGGACAGGGTTACGGCTCAGTGAGAGTCAGGGGTCAGAGGTCAGGATGGGACAGGGTTACGGCTCAGTGAGAGTCAGGGGTCAGAGGTCAGGGTGGGACAGGGTTACGGCTCAGTGAGAGTCAGGGGTCAGAGGTCAGGATGGGACAGGGTTACGGCTCAGTGAGAGTCAGGGGTCAGAGGTCAGGATGGGACAGGATTACGGCTCAGTGAGAGTCAGGGGTCAGAGGTCAGGATGGGACAGGGTTACGGCTCAGTGAGAGTCAGAGGTCAGGATGGGACAGGCTTACGGCTCAGAGAGAGTCAGGGGTCAGAGGTCAGGATGGGACAGGGTTACGGCTCAGTGAGAGTCAGAGGTCAGGGTGGGACAGGGTTACGGCTCAGTGAGAGTCAGGGGTCAGAGGTCAGGGTGGGACAGGGTTACGGCTCAGTGAGAGTCAGGGGTCAGAGGTCAGGATGGGACAGGGTTACGGCTCAGTGAGAGTCAGGGGTCAGAGGTCAGGATGGGACAGGGTTACGGCTCAGTGAGGGTCAGAGGTCAGGGTGGGACAGGGTTACGGCTCAGTGAGAGTCAGGGGTCAGAGGTCAGGATGGGACAGGGTTACGGCTCAGTGAGAGTCAGGGGTCAGAGGTCAGGATGGGACAGGGTTACGGCTCAGTGAGAGTCAGAGGTCAGGGTGGGACAGGGTTACGGCTCAGTGAGAGTCAGGGGTCAGAGGTCAGGGTGGGACAGGGTTACGGCTCAGTGAGAGTCAGGGGTCAGAGGTCAGGATGGGACAGGGTTACGGCTCAGTGAGAGTCAGGGGTCAGAGGTCAGGATGGGACAGGGTTACGGCTCAGTGAGAGTCAGGGGTCAGAGGTCAGGGTGGGACAGGGTTACGGCTCAGTGAGAGTCAGGGGTCAGAGGTCAGGATGGGACAGGGTTACGGCTCAGTGAGAGTCAGGGGTCAGAGGTCAGGATGGGACAGGATTACGGCTCAGTGAGAGTCAGGGGTCAGAGGTCAGGATGGGACAGGATTACGGCTCAGTGAGAGTCAGAGGTCAGGATGGGACAGGCTTACGGCTCAGAGAGAGTCAGGGGTCAGAGGTCAGGGTGGGACAGGGTTACGGCTCAGTGAGAGTCAGGGGTCAGAGGTCAGGATGGGACAGGGTTACGGCTCAGTGAGAGTCAGGGCTCAGAGGTCAGGATGGGACAGGGTTACGGCTCAGTGAGAGTCAGGGGTCAGAGGTCAGGGTGGGACAGGGTTACGGCTCAGTGAGAGTCAGAGGTCAGGGTGGGACAGGGTTACGGCTCAGTGAGAGTCAGGGGTCAGAGGTCAGGGTGGGACAGGGTTACGGCTCAGTGAGAGTCAGGGCTCAGAGGTCAGGATGGGACAGGGTTACGGCTCAGTGAGAGTCAGGGGTCAGAGGTCAGGGTGGGACAGGGTTACGGCTCAGTGAGAGTCAGGGGTCAGAGGTCAGGATGGGACAGGGTTACGGCTCAGTGAGAGTCAGGGGTCAGAGGTCAGGATGGGACAGGCTTACGGCTCAGTGAGAGTCAGGGGTCAGAGGTCAGGATGGGACAGGGTTATGGCTCAGTGAGAGTCAGAGGTCAGGATGGGACAGGGTTACGGCTCAGTGAGAGTCAGGGGTCAGAGGTCAGGATGGGACAGGGTTACGGCTCAGTGAGAGTCAGGGGTCAGAGGTCAGGATGGGACAGGGTTACGGCTCAGTGAGAGTCAGGGGTCAGAGGTCAGGATGGGACAGGGTTACGGCTCAGTGAGAGTCAGGGGTCAGAGGTCAGGATGGGACAGGGTTACGGCTCAGTGAGAGTCAGGGGTCAGAGGTCAGGATGGGACAGGGTTACGGCTCAGTGAGAGTCAGAGGTCAGAGGTCAGGATGGGACAGGATTACGGCTCAGTGAGAGTCAGGGGTCAGAGGTCAGGGTGGGACAGGGTTACGGCTCAGTGAGAGTCAGGGGTCAGAGGTCAGGGTGGGACAGGGTTACGGCTCAGTGAGAGTCAGGGGTCAGAGGTCAGGGTGGGACAGGGTTACGGCTCAGTGAGAGTCAGGGGTCAGAGGTCAGGATGGGACAGGGTTACGGCTCAGTGAGAGTCAGGGGTCAGAGGTCAGGATGGGACAGGGTTACGGCTCAGTGAGAGTCAGGGGTCAGAGGTCAGGATGGGACAGGGTTACGGCTCAGTGAGAGTCAGAGGTCAGAGGTCAGGATGGGACAGGATTACGGCTCAGTGAGAGTCAGGGGTCAGAGGTCAGGGTGGGACAGGGTTACGGCTCAGTGAGAGTCAGGGGTCAGAGGTCAGGGTGGGACAGGGTTACGGCTCAGTGAGAGTCAGGGGTCAGAGGTCAGGGTGGGACAGGGTTACGGCTCAGTGAGAGTCAGGGGTCAGAGGTCAGGATGGGACAGGGTTACGGCTCAGTGAGAGTCAGGGGTCAGAGGTCAGGATGGGACAGGGTTACGGCTCAGTGAGAGTCAGGGGTCAGAGGTCAGGATGGGACAGGCTTACGGCTCAGTGAGAGTCAGGGGTCAGGATGGGACAGGGTTACGGCTCAGTGAGAGTCAGAGGTCAGGGGTCAGGATGGGACAGGGTTTCTTCTCATGCTTCTTCAAAGACTCACATTTGTCTCCCGCAACCCAGGGGTTATATCTGAATCTCCATGTTACTGGTGAAGTTTCAAACCCAAACTCTAGTTTTCCAGGATTTTACATTTATTTAATGGATATTCTCTTCATTTTAGGAAAGACGAGGAATAACATTTGTTACAAAAAAACACTTTGCTTATAAATCTGCATCCACTTCAGAGCTGCTAGTCAAATTGGATTTCTGGTTTCAGATGCATTAATATTTCATCCCTGAAAATCAATAATGCGTTCTGGGATCAGTGTTGGGCTTGGCATGACTCCTGCATTATTCCTCATGTGTGTTACACTGGTGTGTGTCTCCTGTGTGATGATCCTCATGTGTGTTACACTGGTGTGTGTCTCCTGTGTGATGATCCTCATGTGTGTTACACTGGTGTGTGTGTCCTGTGTGATGATCCTCATGTGTGTTACACTGGTGTGTGTGTCCTGTGTGATGATCCTCATGTGTGTTACACTGGTGTGTGTGTCCTGTGTGATGATCCTCATGTGTGTTGTGATCCAGGGTTCAGGTGTTCGATGCCTCAGTGTTCGGTGTGTGTGTGTCTGAAGACACATTGCAGCGGTTCTTCACACACTCGCTCATGCGCGTTCTCACACACCAACCCGTCTTTAAAGGTGAGACTTCAGGCAGATTTCACTTTCCTGCTTCAATATTCGGCCTCCTAGTTTAGTGAAGGCCAGATCACTGCTGTGTGAAGAATACACGAGTGAAAGCATGTCGGTTCTGCCAGTCAAGTGATTGTTTCAACGACTCCGTCATAAAGTCACTGGAGAAAGAGGAGGAGAGATCTCTGTTCTGTGTGTGTGTGTGTGATCACCTGTACGGCTGTCTGATGTGTGTGTGATTGTGATTTGTGTAGTGTCGGATGCCATCGCCACACAGAGTGAATGGAGCTTTGCTAAAACCCTTCCGTTACTGACGGCTCTTTTCTGCAAGGTAAGCGACTCTACATGAACACAGAGGAACCTGAGCTTATCCATGACGTGTCATGTGCCTTCACAAGCTCATTGAGATCAGATCGGTCTCTTTACACACACACACACACTGCGGTTGAACAGCATGAAGAGTCACCAGAGGAAGAGGTTTAACTTCCAGTGTTCATTGAATCTGCTGAGACATAAGCAACACACATATTTATCTATATATCTTTACATGAAGATGTTCTGCTCGACTCTGAGATTCAGTGTGACGGCCTCACTTGGGTTTCCTTTTCCTTCTAAGTTGCCTTGTTTTGAAATCTAAATGTCCTGTAGTAAATGTGTTTATAGGAAAGAGAAACACCAAGGATGAAAACAGTAAAGATATTAAACTGTAAGGGAATAGCAGAGTCCACACCACAGCCATAATGATGACGCCACAATAGCTCTGGATTCACAAATCATGTGTGTTTTCCTGCTGATGAACGATGAAAACCTTGACATCTGATCAGATTGCATCCTGTGTGTGTGTGTGTGTGTGTCAGATCTGTGTTGTCTTCAGCGTGGAGTGTGTGTTGGATCAGCTGCAGCGAGTGTTAGAGACACAGGAGGTGAACTGGCGTCACGTGCTGTCGTGTGTGTCTCACCTGCTGGTTCATGATGCGCAGACGCAGAGCCGCCTCACAGGTACCACACACACACACACACACACACACAGACACAGACACAGACACAGACACACACACACACACACACACACACAGACACAGACACAGACACAGACACAGACACACACACACACACACACACACTCACCCACTCACCCACACACACACACACACAGCTTCTGCTGAGGGAGTCCGCCGCCTCACAGGTACCACACACACACACACACACACACACACACACAGCTCTTCAGCTGTACAGCTCCTGACCCCTGTGTGTGTTCAGATCTGCTGTCCCGGCTGCTGAGGGAGTCCTGACCCGTGTGTGTGTGTGTGTGTGTGTGTGTGTGTGTGTGTGTGTGTGTGTGTGTGTTCAGATCTGCTGTCCCGGCTGCTGAGGGAGTCCTGACCCGTGTGTGTGTGTGTGTGTGTGTGTGTGTGTGTGTGTGTGTGTTCAGATCTGCTGTCCCGGCTGCTGAGGGAGTCCTGACCCGTGTGTGTGTGTGTGTGTGTGTGTGTTCAGATCTGCTGTCCCGGATGCTGAGGGAGTCCTGACCCCTGTGTGTGTGTGTGTGTGTGTGTGTGTGTGTGTTCAGATCTGCTGTCCCGGCTGCTGAGGGAGTCCTGACCCGTGTGTGTGTGTGTGTGTGTGTGTGTGTGTGTTCAGATCTGCTGTCCCGGATGCTGAGGTCCTCGTGTCACAGCTGTGATGTGGAGAAGATGGTCTCGCTGTTCCTGCTGTCCCGTCAGGCGTCTCTCGAGGGCCCCGCCGTCTTCCCCTCATACAGCAACTGGTTTAAAGTCAGTCGTCCGCTACCAGCACTCGCGCGCTAAACCCTCAGGATGTTGTGTTGTGTTCCCGCCAATTTGAGAGGATTATCATATTGGACTAAAACTGTCTGACTTTGGTCACACAGGGTATAGCTAGGGTTCAATTTATTTCTCAGATTTGCGAGACATTAAGTCACAAACGCAAATTTTTATAAAATTGTTATAAAGTCGCAATTCTGTTGTAAAGTCAGAATTGCAAGATAAAAACGGACTTTTTTTCTCTCACAATTCTGACTTTATAACACGCAAATCTGAGAAATAAAGTCGGAATTGCGAGATGTAAACTTGCAATTGAACCCTAACTATTATAACTTGCAATTTTGACTTTATATCACGCAATTGACCCTTCGCTAAGCCCCGCCCTCCTTAGTTACTGTTGCTACGCCTGTCAAGCTTTCGCGGCTGCCACGTCTATTACAGTGTGAATGCACCGGTGTCAGACATTCCCAAGGAGATATTTAGTCATTTTTGGCGAACAAGTGAAATATCTGAGAGAGCAAGACAAAAGGGACAGCAGTGTGCATTCGAGGGATATATCCACGACATAATATGCAACCAATTAGAGAATAATTTCATCAAAATTGAAGCTAAAGCCTATGACGTTAGGTCCCAGCGCAAGCAGCAGCCGCCTCCTTAGCAGACCATTCACATGGGAAACACACAAACTGAACAGCTATGTTCATGCACAGCAGAGTAAGTGAAATGTGAAAATAATCATATATTAATATTTCCAAGCAATAGGTGTTTTTTTTATTTTTTTTATCCTGTCGACATTTAGTTGTGGATGGGTCTCCACACTGCTGATCCACACCCGGGATTTCTCCCCTTTGGCTTTTAGGTTTCGGGAAGAGAAAAAATGCCACCCCTCCGTCCAAACTTTTAGGATACCGGGTATCAGATTTGCACAATCCATACGCACAACGTGTCGGCATGTTTCCCTCGCTCGAAAGCTTGACAGACCTCCGCGCCTAGTTACGGTTGCTAAGCCACGATTGGCCAGTGGCAGTTTTCGGGCGTGGCTTAGCGAAGGGTCAATTGAGACTTTAAATTACGCAATTCTGAGAATTTCGAGATGTAAACTTGCAATTGTGAGGGAAAAAAAGTTGCAATTACCTTTTTTTATCGTTTATTCTGTGGCGGAAACCAGCTTCCATACAACTTCCCAATATTTCTTGATAATTCTTGTACTTTTGGGGGTTTTCCCACCTTGTAATACTTGTGGTGTTCCCAGGCACAAATGACCGGCTTCTAAATCTCTCGCTATGCTGTTATTGCATTGGATTAAGTCGAGTTTCTTTCACATAGCACATGTTTAGTATGTTGTTTTGATTGATCTTAGTAGTTTTAGGTGAAAAGGAAAACCTTATTTCACGCATAAACTGAGGTGCATGAGTCAGATCCACTGAGAAATACAAAACCTGTGCTAATTGAAAGAAAACACGTTGATAAAAAGATTAAATACTATATTTGGTGATTTCATAGTGAGATTTACATGCAATTTAAAAGGCCAGTCATTTTCAACACTTCACCAGGGATAAATGAGTTCTGATGTTCTGTGTTTCTGGTTAACCTGAGGGTGATCTTCTTTGTCAGCTGTCGTTTGGGGGATCTAGCAGTTTCCACGCTAAAAGCAAGAAGTCCACACTGTTCCTCCTGAAGTTCCTGTCAGATCTGGTTCCCTTTGAGCGCCCCCAGTATCTGAAGGTGAGTGTCTCTGCGGTCCGAGAGTCCCCGTGCCGATGCCCTGAGCGTGACAGCGGGTGTGATGTGTTCTCCAGGTCCACGTCATGCATCCGCCGTTCGTCGGGGGGAAGTACCGCTCTCTGCTGCAGGAGTACGTGACGCTCGCCAGGACACGCCTGAGGGATCTGAAGGTCTGAGAGCGCCTCGTCCAGTGGAGGTGGAGGTGTGCTTCTGCGGGACTGACGGGGTGTGTGTGTGTGTGTGTGTGTGCAGGTGTCGCTGGAGGAGACGGGCATCTTCGAGGTGGTGAACGGCTCCGCCGGTGCGGCTGAAGTAAGTCATGTGACCTGTGTGAACGCTGCTTCTGTGTTACGGCCACATCCAACCTGTTGCCGAAGTTCTGAAGCAGAAATGCTCATTCTAATGCCTCAACCTCGTCTGAGTCTAATATATGCGGCACGCGCTGAAGAAGCATCCAGCAACACCTGTGGAGAAGGGATTTATTGGACATCAAAAAAATATAGCGTTGTGTTCCTCAGGCTGTGCAACACACACAGTACATCCTCATTTAAACACACCTACACACTGGGTTAATCACTCAATGTTAGGAATCAATAAAGGAAATTCGAAACCGCTGACATGCTACACTCTCACTGAGCCATTGGCTGTTGAGAAGGAATGAACCGCTCAAACGTCCCCCTGGTCACATGGGCAGGTCTTCTCCAGGTCCAGCACGGATTAAACACACCGTAACTTGAGGAATCAAACTCGCCTTAATCTTTTTTGACATATAAGAAGTCTTTGAAGGATCAAAATATCCTGCAAGATTAAATGTTTAAACTTTCTCCTCACGGTATAAACAGTTTTTATTAAATCAAGCTCAGAAACAGCTCGATGTGATATTCTGGGATCTGTGACGTCACACAGGCAAATACATTTGCATAAGCCCGCCTCCAGAGCTACAGACCCGCCCACTGGTACTACAGACCCGCCCACTGATACTACAGACCCGCCCACTGATACTACAGACCCGCCCACTGATACTACAGACCCGCCCACTGGTACTACAGACCCGCCCACTGATACTACAGACCCGCCCACTGGTACTACAGACCCACCCACTGGTACTACAGACCCGCCCACTGATACTACAGACCCGCCCACTGATACTACAGACCCGCCCACTGATACTACAGACCCGCCCACTGATACTACAGACCCGCCCACTGGTACTACAGACCCGCCCACTGATACTACAGACCCGCCCACTGATACTACAGACCCGCCCACTGATACTACAGACCCGCCCACTGATACTACAGACCCGCCCACTGATACTACAGACCCGCCCACTGATACTACAGACCCGCCCACTGGTACTACAGACCCACCCACTGGTACTACAGACCCGCCCACTGATACTACAGACCCGCCCACTGGTACTACAGACCCGCCCACTGATACTACAGACCCGCCCACTGATACTACAGGCCCGCCCACTGGTACTACAGACCCGCCCACTGATACTACAGACCCGCCCACTGGTACTACAGACCCGCCCACTGGTACTACAGACCCACCCACTGGTACTACAGACCCGCCCACTGATACTACAGGCCCGGCCACTGATACTACAGGCCCGCCCACTGATACTACAGACCCGCCCACTGATACTACAGGCCCCGCCCACTGATACTACAGGCCCCGCCCACTGATACTACAGACCCGCCCACTGATACTACAGGCCCGCCCACTGGTACTACAGACCCGCCCACTGATACTACAGGCCCCGCCCACTGATACTACAGGCCGCGCCCACTGATACTACAGGCCCCGCCCACTGGTACTACAGACCCGCCCACTGGTACTACAGGCCCGCCCACTGATACTACAGGCCCGCCCACTGATACTACAGACCCGCCCACTGGTACTACAGACCCGCCCACTGGTACTACAGACCCGCCCACTGATACTACAGGCCCGCCCACTGATACTACAGGCCCGCCCACTGATACTACAGACCCGCCCACTGATACTACAGACCCGCCAACTGATACTACAGGCCCGCCCACTGATACTACAGGCCCCGCCCACTGATACTACAGACCCGCCCACTGATACTACAGACCCGCCCACTGGTATTACAGACCCGCCCACTGATACTACAGACCCGCCCACTGGTATTACAGACCCGCCCACTGGTATTACAGACCCGCCCACTGGTATTACAGACCCGCCCACTGATACTACAGACCCGCCCACTGGTATTACAGACCCGCCCACTGATACTACTACAGACCCGCCCACTGATACTACAGACCCGCCCACTGGTATTACAGACCCGCCCACTGATACTACTACAGACCCGCCCACTGATACTACAGACCCGCCCACTGATACTACAGACCCGCCCACTGATACTACAGACCCCGCCCACTGATACTACAGACCCTGCCCACTGATACTACAGGCCCCGTCCACTGATACTACAG
Source organism: Rhinichthys osculus (assembly GCA_029959095.1). NCBI lineage: Eukaryota > Metazoa > Chordata > Actinopteri > Cypriniformes > Leuciscidae > Rhinichthys > Rhinichthys osculus. The sequence goes on along the minus strand of JARWKJ010000099.1, from coordinate 496 downwards.
ACCCGCCCACTGATACTACAGACCCGCCCACTGATACTACAGACCCGCCCACTGGTATTACAGACCTGCCCACTGATACTACAGACCCGCCCACTGATACTACAGACCCGCCCACTGGTATTACAGACCCGCCCACTGATACTACAGACCCGCCCACTGATATTACAGACCCGCCCACTGATACTACTACAGACCCGCCCACTGATACTACAGACCCGCCCACTGATACTACAGACCCGCCCACTGATACTACAGACCGGCCCACTGATACTACTGACCCGCCCACTGATACTACAGACCCGCCCACTGGTACTACAGACCCCGCCCACTGGTACTACAGACCCCCGCCCACTGGTACTACAGACCCGCCCACTGATACTACAGACCCGCCCACTGGTACTACAGACCCCGCCCACTGGTACTACAGACCCCGCCCACTGATACTACAGACCCCGCCCACTGGTACTACAGGCTCAGAGTAATGGAGAGTTCAGCC
>JARWKJ010000098.1:0-47042 GCA_029959095.1 Rhinichthys osculus | reverse complement strand
TATAAGTATAAATAGTAAGTTAGTCTGTGATAAGACTTTGGCCAGAAATATGTTAAGTAGGTCAAAAATGGACCACTTTCTTGCTGATGAAACACCAGAAGAAGTCTATGAGTATGTATAGAATGTTCAAGATTAAGGACTCTTTCTCCAGAAATATGCTCATAAGATCAAATATTGTCTAATATATGGTTGAAGTAACATCAAAAGAACTCTATGAGTATGCATAGTAAGTTAGCCTTTGATAAGACCTTGGCCAGAAATATGTTAAGTAGGTCAAATATGGACCACTGTCTGGCTGATGTAACATCAGAAGGAGCCTATGAGTATTTTTAGAAAGTTTAAGTTCAAGTTCAAAGACTCTTTGGACAGAAATATGTTAAGGAAGTCAAATATGGACCATTGTCTGGCTGATGAAACATCAGAAGGAGTCTATGAGTTTTTATAGAAAGTTCAAGTTCAAGATCAAAGACTCTTTGGCCAAAAATATGTTAAGTGGGTCTAATATTGACCACTGTCTGGCTGATGAAACATAAGAAGGAGTCTATGAGCATGTATAGAAAGTTCAAGAATAAGGACTCTTTGTCCAGAAATGTGTTCACAAGATCAAATATTGTCTAATATATTGTTGAAGTAACATCAAAAGAAGTCTATAAGTATAATTAGTAGGTTAGCCTTTGATAAGACTTTGGCAGAAATATGTTAAGTAGGTCAAATATGGACCACTGTCTTGATGATGAAACATCAGAAGGAGTCTATAAGTATAGATAGAAAGTTCAAGATTAAGGACTCTTTGTCCAGAAATGTGTTCATAAGGTCAAATATGGTCTAATCAATGGTTGAAGTAACATCAAAAGAAGTCTATGAGTATGCATAGAAAGTTAGCCTTTGATAAGACCTTGGCCAGAAATATGTTAAGTAGGTCTTATCAAAGGACTTAACATCTGAAGGAGTCAATGAGTATGTTCGGAAAGTTCAAGATCGAGTACTCTTGGGCCATATTTAAAGTAGGTCAGATATGGACTGTCTGGGCGGACTTAACATCAGAAAGAGTCTATGAGGATATGTTTAGTATGGCAAAAAGGGACCTCTGTATAGCTTATATCACATCAGAAGGAGTCTATAAGTTTATATTGTTTAAAACCGTTTGACGACCCTTTGACCAGAAATAAGTTCAATAGGTCAGATATGGACTTCTATATGGCCTATGAAGCATCAGAGGGAGTCAATGAGTATGTATAGAAAGTTCAAGATCGAGTACTCTTGGGTAAGAAATATGTTCAGTAGGTCACATATCTGTCTGGCTAATATAACATAATAAGAGGTAATTCTGTGTAATAACTTAATGTTAAAGAACTCTTTGGCCAGAAATATGTTCAGTAGGTCAGATATTGACTTCTGTATGGCTTATGAAGCATCAGAAGCAGTCTCTATTTATATATATAGAAAGTTCAAGATTGAGTATTCTTGGACCAGAAATATGTTCAGTAGGTCAAATATTGACTTCTATATGCCTTATGAAGCATCAGAAGCAGTCTATCAGTATGTATAGAAAGTTCAAGATCGAGTACTCTTGGGCCAAAAATATGTTCAGCAGGTCAAATATATGTCTGGCTAATATAACATTATAAGAAGTCAATCTGTATGTATAGTAACTTAATATTCCAGGACTCTTTGAACTGAAATTTGTTCATTGTGTCAAATAAGGACTATTGTATGGCTGACTTAAAATAGAAATATGTTCAATAGGTCAGATATTGACTTCTATATGGCTTATGAAGCATCAGAAGGAGTCTATGAGTATGTATAGAAAGTTCAAGATCGAGTACTCTTGGGCCAGAAATATGTTTACTAGGTCATATATCTGTCTGGCTAATATAACATAATAAGAGGTCATTCTGTATAATCACTTAATGTTACAGAACTCTTTGGCCAGAAATATGTTCAGTAGGTCAGATATTGACTTCTATATGGCTTATGAAGCATCAGAAGGAGTCTATGAGTATGTATAGAAAGTTCAAGATCGAGTACTCTTGGGCCAGAAATATGTTCAGTAGGTCAAATATTTGTTTGGCTAATATAACGTTATAAGAAGTCAATCTGTATGTATAGTAACTTAATGTTCAAGGACTCTTTGAACAGAAATTAGTTCAGTGTGTCAAACAAGGACTATTTTATGTTTTCAATGCACACAAGAATGATAGTTGTTCTATGCTGTGTAATAAGCACGCATATTGTGTTATCCGAAGGTTAATTTTATGTATTTTATGCACAATGGAAGTTGCAGTGCAATGCAGCAAAGCATAAGTTGTATCTCTTCAGTGCACAATGAAATAAGTTAGCTTTTGCATGCAAATAAATGCACAACGGATTAATTTATATCGTACATGCAATGCAATGCAATATCACATATGTCATGTTGTTCAATGCACAAGGGAATTAATTACTTCTGTATGCGTTGCAATGCAACAGCTCATGTGGTATGCGATATCTCTTCATTGCACAGCGAAATAAGTTAGACTAAGTATAACTCTATAACGTCATATGTGCAAGAGCACATATTGTGTTATCTCTTCAATGAACAGCAAAATTAGTTAGTTGTTTTATGCATTGGAATGCAAAAGCATGCATGTTGTTAAGTTTTCGGATGTCAACACGCGTGCTTTTCCATTCCAATACATACATCACTTTACTCATTTTGCTGTTTATTGGAGAGATTACATATTTGTCGTTGCATTGCATTGCAAGATCTAAATTACTCTGAAGAAGCACAACAGAAGATTGGCTAATTCAGTTATTGTATATGAACGGAATAAGTTAGTTTATTGTATACAGTTCAATGAAACAGACCATGTCAGTCAGTAAATTCAGGTCCTATATGCAGCGCTATGCAACAAGCACATATGTTGTATCTCTCCAATGCACAATGAAAAAGCTTTTGAATGCAAATAAATGCACAACGGATTAATTTATATCGTACATGCAATGCAATATCACATATGTCATGTGCTACTTCTTCAATGCACAAGGGAATTAATGACTTCTGTATGCGTTGCAATGCTCATGTGGTATGCGATATCTCTTCATTGCACAGCGAAATAAGTTAGACTAATTATAACTCTATAACTTCATATATTGTGTGTTATCTCTTCAATGAACAGCAAAATTAGTTAGTTGTTTTATGCATTGGAATGCAAAAGCATGCATGTTGTTAAGCCTTCGGATGTCAACACGCGTGCTTTTGCATTCCAATGCATACATCAACTTCACCTTACTCATTTTGCTGTTTATTGGAGAGATTACATATTTGTCGTTGCATTGCATTGCAAGATCTAAATTACTCTGAAGAAGTACAGAAGATTGAATAATTCAGTTATTGTATATGAACGGAATAAGTTAGTTTATTGTATACAGTTCAATGAAACAGACCATGTCAGTCAGTAAATTCAGGTCCTATATGCAGCGCTATGCAACAAGCACATATGTTGTATCTCTCCAATGCAAAATGAAAACGTTAGCTTTTGCATGCAAATAAATGCACAACGGATTAATTTATCTCGTGCATGGATTGCAATGTTCAAGTTCAATTGCAACAACAAGTATGTCAGTGCTACTTCTTCAATGCACAGGGGAATGAATTAATTCTGTGTAAGTTGCGATGCAACTGCTCATATGTAATGTAATATCTCTTCCTTTCAAAACAAAACAAATTAGTTATTTTATGCAATACCATGAAAGATAGCATATTTCATGTATTTCACTTCACAACGAATTCAGTTAGATTGAGTATGTTCAATGAAACAGTCCAGATGTTATATCTTCAATGCACAACGGAATGAGTTTAGTTCTTTATGCATTGCTGTGCAAAATGCAAGCAATGCAATACGTTGCAAAGCAACAGCTCATATGTTATGCGATATCTCTTAATTGCCCAGTGAAATAAGTTAGACTGAGTATGCAATGCACTAGAGCAACAGTAAAATGCATCGGAATAAGTTCGTTCTTGTATGCATTGCAATGCAACAGCACAGATGATTTATCTCCAAGTAATTTAGATCTTGCAATGCATTGCAACAACACACATGTAATTTCTTCAATGAATAGCAAAATTAGTTAGTTGTTTTATGCATTGGAATGCAAAAGCATGCATGTTGTGTTACCCTCACAACCCGCGTGCTTTTTGCATTCCAATGCATACAACATCTAACTCATTTTGCTGTTCCTTGAAGAGAATACATGCATTGCATTAAAAGATCTAACTTTGAAGAATACACAACCGAAGATTGAATAATTCACTGTAATAAGTTACTGTATTACAGTTCAATGAAACCGACCATGTCACTACTGTGATTCTTCAAAGTCAGTAAATTCAGGTAATGTATGCCGCGATACATATGTTGTATCTCTTCAATGCACAATAAAATAAGTTAACTTGTGCAAGCAAATAAATGCACAACGTATTAATTTATATCGTGCATGCAATGCAATATCACATGTACTACTTCTTCAATGCACAAGGGAATTAATTACTTCTGTATGCATTGTTATACAACAGCGATATCTCTTCATTGCACAGCGAAATAAGTTAGACTACGTATACTCTATAACTTAATATGTGCAAGAGCACATATTGTGTGTTATTTCTTCAATGCACAGCAAAATTAGTTAGTTGCATGCATGTTGTTAAGCCTTCGGATGTCAACACACGTGCTTTTGCATTCCAATGCATACATCATCTTAATCATTTTGCTGTCCATTGAAGAGAATAGTTAGTTATTGTACACAGTTCAATGAAACAGACCATGTCACTACTGTGATTCTTCAACGCACAAAGTCAGTAAATTCAGGTCATGTATGCAGCGCTATTCAACAAGCACATATGTTGTATTTCTTCAATGCACAATGAAATAAGTTAGATTTTGCATGCAAATAAATGCATAACGGATTCATTTATCTCGTGCAATGAAACATTACATACCGGCATGTCATGTGCTACTTCAATGCACATGGGAATAAATTAGTTCTGTATGCGTTGCGATGCAACCACTCATATGTAATGCAATATCTCTTCATTGCAAAACGAAACAAGTGAATGCTATGAAAGATAGCATATTTAATGTATTATTCTTTACTGCACGATGAATTCAGTAAGTTTTTAGATTAAGTTTTAGTTTTAAGTTTTAAGATTATGTTCAATGAATCCGTGCTTATGTTATCTTAATGCACAACCGAAAAGTATAGTTCTTGTGTGCATTTCTGTGCAAGCAGGACATATGGTTTATCTCCAATACACATCGTATAATAGATATTACAATGCAATACATGCATGTTGTTAAGTTTTCGGATGTCAACACGCGTGCTTTTGCATTCCAATGCATACATCACCTTACTCATTTTGCTGTTTATTGGAGAGATTACATATTTGTCGTTGCATTGCATTGCAAGATCTAAATTACTCTGAAGAAGCACAACAGAAGATTGACTAATTCAGTTATTGTATATGAACGGAATAAGTTAGTTTATTGTATACAGTTCAATGAAACAGACCATGTCAGTCAGTAAATTCAGGTCCTATATGCAGCGCTATGCAACAAGCACATATGTTGTATCTCTCCAATGCACAATGAAAACGTTAGCTTTTGAATGCAAATAAATGCACAACGGATTAATTTATATCGTACATGCAATGCAATATCACATATGTCATGTGCTACTTCTTCAATGCACAAGGGAATTAATGACTTCTGTATGCGTTGCAATGCAACAGCTCATGTGGTATGCGATATCTCTTCATTGCACAGCGAAATAAGTTAGACTAAGTATAACTCTATAACTTCATATATTGTGTGTTATCTCTTCAATGAACAGCAAAATTAGTTAGTTGTTTTATGCATTGGAATGCAAAAGCATGCATGTTGTTAAGTTTTCGGATGTCAACACGCGTGCTTTTGCATTCCAATGCATACATCACCTTACTCATTTTGCTGTTTATTGGAGAGATTACATATTTGTCGTTACATTGCATTGCAAGATCTAAATTACTCTGAAGAAGTACAACAGAAGATTGGCTAATTCAGTTATTGTATATGAACGGAATAAGTTAGTTTATTGTATACAGTTCAATGAAACAGACCATGTCAGTCAGTAAATTCAGGTCCTATATGCAGCGCTACGCAACAAGCACATATGTTGTATCTCTCCAATGCAAAATGAAAACGTTAGCTTTTGCATGCAAATAAATGCACAACGGATTAATTTATCTCGTGCATGGATTGCAATGTTCAAGTTCAATTGCAACATCAAGTATGTCAGTGCTACTTCTTCAATGCACAGGGGAATGAATTAATTCTGTGTAAGTTGCGATGCAACTGCTCATATGTAATGTAATATCTCTTCCTTTCAAAACAAAACAAATTAGTTATTTTATGCAATACCATGAAAGATAGCATATTTCATGTATTTCACTTCACAACGAATTCAGTTAGATTGAGTATGTTCAATGAAACAGTCCAGATGTTATATCTTCAATGCACAACGGAATGAGTTTAGTTCTTTATGCATTGCTGTGCAAAATGCAAGCAATGCAATACGTTGCAAAGCAACAGCTCATATGTTATGCGATATCTCTTAATTGCCCAGTGAAATAAGTTAGACTGAGTATGCAATGCACTAGAAGAGCAACAGTAAAATGCATCGGAATAAGTTCGTTCTTGTATGCATTGCAATGCAACAGCACAGATGATTTATCTCCAAGTAATTTAGATCTTGCAATGCATTGCAACAACACACATGTAATTTCTTCAATGAATAGCAAAATTAGTTAGTTGTTTTATGCATTGGAATGCAAAAGCATGCATGTTGTTGTTACCCTCCTTCGGATGTCACAACCCGCGTGCTTTTTGCATTCCAATGCATACAACATCTAACTCATTTTGCTGTTCATTGAAGAGAATACATGCATTGCATTAAAAGATCTAACTTTGAAGAATACACAACCGAAGATTGAATAATTCACAATAGAATAAGTAAGTTACTGTATTACAGTTCAATGAAACCGACCATGTCACTACTGTGATTCTTCAAAGTCAGTAAATTCAGGTAATGTATGCCGCGATACATATGTTGTATCTCTTCAATGCACAATAAAATAAGTTAACTTGTGCAAGCAAATAAATGCACAACGTATTAATTTATATCATGCATGCAATGCAATATCACATATATCCTGTACTACTTCTTCAATGCACAAGGGAATTAATTACTTCTGTATGCATTGTTATACAACAGCGATATCTCTTCATTGCACAGCGAAATAAGTTAGACTACGTATACTCTATAACTTAATATGTGCAAGAGCACATATTGTGTGTTATTTCTTCAATGCACAGCAAAATTAGTTAGTTGCATGCATGTTGTTAAGCCTTCGGATGTCAACACACGTGCTTTTGCATTCCAATGCATACATCACCTTACTCATTTTGCTGTTTATTGGAGAGATTACATATTTGTCGTTGCATTGCATTGCAAGATCTAAATTACTCTGAAGAAGCACAACAGAAGATTGACTAATTCAGTTATTGTATATGAACGGAATAAGTTAGTTTATTGTATACAGTTCAATGAAACAGACCATGTCAGTCAGTAAATTCAGGTCCTATATGCAGCGCTATGCAACAAGCACATATGTTGTATCTCTCCAATGCACAATGAAAACGTTAGCTTTTGAATGCAAATAAATGCACAACGGATTAATTTATATCGTACATGCAATGCAATATCACATATGTCATGTGCTACTTCTTCAATGCACAAGGGAATTAATGACTTCTGTATGCGTTGCAATGCAACAGCTCATGTGGTATTCGATATCTCTTCATTGCACAGCGAAATAAGTTAGACTAAGTATAACACTATAACTTCATATATTGTGTGTTATCTCTTCAATGAACAGCAAAATTAGTTAGTTGTTTTATGCATTGGAATGCAAAAGCATGCATGTTGTTAAGCCTTCGGATGTCAACACGCGTGCTTTTGCATTCCAATGCATACATCACCTTACTCATTTTGCTGTTTATTGGAGAGATTACATATTTGTCATGTATGCAGCGCTATGTTCAATGAATCCGTGCTTATGTTATCTTAATTCACAACCGAAAAGTATAGTTCTTGTGTGCATTGCTGTGCAAGCAGCACATATGGTTTATCTCCAATACACATAGTATAATAGATATTACAATGCAATGCAACAAACACACGTAATCTCTTCAATGAACAGCAAAATTAGTTAGTTGTTTTATGCATTTATCCTTGAATATATGTCTGGCCAAAAGAGTCCTCTACCTTTAACTTTCTAAACATAAAGACATGTTCTGATGTTAATTCAGTAGTTCAAATTTTATCTTTTGAATATAAATCTGGCCAGAGAGTTCTTGAACTTGATCTTTCTACACATGCTCACAGAGTGCTTCTGACGTTTCATCAGCCATACTGATGGCTTACTGATGTCCATATTTGACCTACTTAACATGTTTCTGGCCAAAGAGTCTTTGAACTTGAACTTTGTATTAATACTCATAGACTCCTTCTGATGTTTCATCAGCAGGAGAGTGGTCCATATTTGACCTACTTAACATATTTTAGGCCAAAGAGTCTTTGAACTTGAACTTGAACTTGACCTTTCTAAAAATGACCTTTCTGGTCCATATTTGACCTACTTAACATATTTCTGGCCAAGGGCTTATCAAATGCTAACTTACTTTGCATCCTCATAGACTTCTTTTGATGTTACTTCAACCATAGATTAGACCATATTTTACCTTATGAGCACATTTCTGGACAAAGAGTCCTTAATCTTGAACTTTCTATAAATACTCATAGACACCTTCTGATGTTTCATCAGCCAGACAGTGGTCCATATTTGACCTACTTAGCCTTTGAACAGACTTTGGCCAGATATATGTTAACTTACTTTGCATACTCATAGACTTCTCTTGATGTTACTTCAACCATAGATTAGACCATATTTGACCTTATTAACACATTTCTGGACAAAGAGTCTTTAATCTTGATCTTTCTATGCATAATAATAGACTCTTTCTGAAGTTTCATCAGTAGTTCAAATATGACTTTTTGTACATATATCTTGCCGGAGAATCCTTGTTCTTGATCTTTCTATACATACTAAACATTAACTCCTTCTGATGTTTCATCAGCCAGACAATGGTCCATATTTGACCTACTTAGCCTTTGAACAGACTTTGGCCAGAAATATGTTAACTTACTTTGCATACTCATAGACTTCTCTTGATGTTACTTCAACCATAGATTAGACCATATTTGACCTTATTAACACATTTCTGGACAAAGAGTCTTTAATCTTGATCTTTCTATGCATAATAATAGACTCTTTCTGAAGTTTCATCAGTAGTTCAAATATGACTTTTTGTACATATATCTTGCCGGAGAATCCTTGTTCTTGATCTTTCTATACATACTAAACATTAACTCCTTCTGATGTTTCATCAGCCATAGAGTGGTCCATATTAGATCTACTTAACATATTTCTGTCCAAAGAGTCTTTGAACTTGAACTTGACCTTTCTATAAATACTCATAGACTCCTTCTGATGTTTCATCAGCCAGACAGTGGTTCATGCTTAACATATTTAACATTTACCAGTGGACCACCTACTTAACATATTTCTGGCCAAGGTCTTATCAAAGGCTAACTTACCATGCATACTCAGACTTCTTTTGACGTTACTTCAACCATAGTTTAGACCATATTTGACCTTATAAACACATTTCTGGACAAAGAGTCTTTGAACTTGAACTTGAACCTTCTATAAATACTCATAGACTCCTTCTGATGTTTCATGAGCCAGAGAGTGGTCCATATTTGACCTACTTAACATATTTCTGGCCAAGGTCTTATCAAAGGCTAACTTACTATAAATACTCATAGACTTCTTTGGTTTTTTACTTCAACCATAGATTAGACCATATTTGACTTTATGAACACATTTCTGGTCAAAGAATCCTTAATCTTGAACTTTCTATTAATACTCATAGACTCCTTCTGATGTTTTATCAGCAGGAGAGTGGTCCATTTTTGACTTAACAAATGAGTAGATTTATCAGATTTCTGGACAAAGAGCCATTAATCTTGAACTTTCTAAACTTAGAGACTTGTTCTGATGTTTCTTCAGCCAAATTTGACCTTTTGAACATATTTTTTTGTCAGTGAATCATTGAACGATCTTTCTAAACATTTTCATAGACTTCTTCTAATGTTTCAGCAGCCAGACAGTAGTCCAAAATTGACCTACTGAACATATTTCTGGCAAGACAGTTACAGTAACATATTTCTGGCCAAAATTTTATCACAGTCTAACTTACTATGTGTTCTCATAGACATGTTTTAATGCTAAATAAACCATATATTAGTCTACATTTGACCTATTGAACACATTTCTGGCCAAAGAGTCATCTACATTGAACTTTCTAAACATATAGACTTGTTCTGATGTTTCTTCAACCATCCTGTAGTTCAAATTTGACATTTAGAATATATTTAGAACTTTCTATACATACACACACTCTTTTGAATGTTTCATCAGCCAGACAGTAGTCCATATTTGACCTACTGAACATATTTCTGACCAAATAGTCATCAAAATCTAACTTACCATGCAGACTCTTTTGATGTTAAATTATCCATTATATTAGTCCTTATTTGACCATAAATGGCCAAAGAGTCCTCGATTTTAAACTTTCTAAACATGCTCATAGGCTCCTTATGTTTCTTAACCTTTTGAACAAGTTACTGGCCAAAGTGTCCTTGAACTTGAACTTTTTATACATATAGACTTATGATGTTTTATCAGGCAGACAGTAGTCCAAACTTGACCTACAGAACATATTTTTGGCAAAAGTATAATCAAGGGCTTACTTACTATCCATTTTCATATACTTCTTTTGATGTTACATCAACCATATATGAATCCATATTTGACATATTGAAAACATTTCTGGCCAATGAGTCCTAGAACTTGAACTTTCCAAAGAGTCCTTGAACTTTAACTTAACATACATACTGATGACTCCTTCAGATGTTACATCACCCACACAAGTTTTCAAATTTGTCATAACGAATATATTTCTGAGTCTTTGATTTGGAACATTTTATATATGCTCAATTTCTATAGACACCTTCTGATGTTTCTGATGTTTTGAACTTTACCTTTATATACGGTAAATATACTCGGAAATGTGTTCAATAGGTCAAATATGGACTAATATATGGTTGATATAATATCAAAAGAAGTGTATGAGAATGTATAGTAAGATAGCCTTTAATGATTCTTTGGCCAGAAATATGTTCAATAGGTCAAAATGGACTAATGTCTGGTTGATGAAATATCAGAATGAGTCTATGAGTATAGAAAGTTCAAGTTCATGTATAGAAAGTTCAAGTTCAAGTCCAAAGACTCTTTGGCCAGAAAAATGTTCAATAGTTCAAATGTGGACTAATATATTCTTGATGTAACATCAAAAGGAGTCTATGAGAATGAGTCTATGAGGTAGCCTTTGATGATTTTGATGATCTGGCCTATTTTGCCAGAAATATATTCGTTAGTTAAAATATGGACTACTGTCTGACTAATGAAAAATCAGAATGAGTCTATGAGTATGTATAGAAAGTTCAAGTTCAAGTCCAAAGACTCTATGGCCAGAAAAATGTTTAATAGGTCAAATATGGACTAAAATATGGATGATGTAAGTTAGTAAGTTAGCCTTTGATTAACTCTTTTGCCAGAAATATGTCCAGTAGGTCAAGTTTAGACTACTGTCTGGCTGATAAAACATATAAAGGAGTCTATGAGTATGTATAGAAAGATCAAGTCCAAGGATTCTCTGGCAAGATATATGAACAAAAAGTCATATTTGAACTACTGAAGAAACATCAGAAGGAGTCTAAGAGTATAATTAGAAAGTTCAAGATTAAGGACTCTTTGTCCCGAAATCTGCTCATAAGGTAAAATATGGTCTAATCTATGGTTGAAGTAACATCAAAAGAAGTCTATGAGTATGCATTGCAAGTTAGCCTTTGATAAGACTTTGGCCAGAAATATGTTAAGTAGGTCAAAAATGGACCACTCTCCTGGTGATAAAACATCAGAAGGAGTCTATGAGTATTTATAGAAAGTTCAAGTTCAAGTTCAAAGACTCTTTGGACAGAAATATGTTAATTAGGTGGACCACTGTCTGGCTGATGAAACATCAGAAGAAGTTAATGAGTATGTATAGAAAGATCAAGTTCAATGATTCTCCGGCAAGATATATGTACAAAAAGTCGTATTTGAACTACTGATGAAACTTCAGAAAGATTCTATGATTATGTACAGAAAGTTAAAGATTAAGGACTCTTTGTCCAGAAATGTGTTCATAAGGTCAAATATGTCTAATCTATGGTTGAAGTAATATTAAAAGAAGTCTATGAGTATGCATTGTAAGTTAGCCTTTGAAAAGAATTTGGCCAAAAATATGTTAAGTAGGTCAATTATGGACCACTGTATGGCTGATGAAACATCAGAAGGAGTCAATGACTATGTATAGAAAGATCAAGATTAAGGATTCTCTGGCAAGATATATGTACAAAAAGTCATATTTGAATTACTGATGAAATTTCAGAAAGAGTCTATGAGTATAGAAAGTTCAAGATTAAGGACTCTTTGTCCAGAAATGTGTTCATAAGGTCAAATATGGTCTAATCTATGGTTGAAATAACATAAAAAGAAGTCTATGAGTATGCATAGTAAGTTAGCCTTTGAAAAGACTTTGGCCAGAAATATGTTAAGTAGGTCAAATATGGACCACTCTCTGGCTGATGAAATATCAGAAGGAGTCTATGAGTATTTATAGAAAGTTCAAGTTCAAAGACTCTTTGGCCTGAAATATGTTAAGTAGGTCAAATATGGACCACTATGGCTGATGAAACATCAGAAGGAGTCTATGAGTGTTTAAAGAAAGTTCATGGACTTTGAAAATAGGCCAAAAATAGGTTCAAAATATCATATTTGAATTACTGATGAAACATCAGAAGGAGTCTATGAGAATGTGTAGCAAGATCAAAATCGAGGACTCTTTGGCCAGAAATGTGTTCAGTAGGTCAAATATGGACCACTGTCTTGCTGAAGAAACATCGGAAGGAGAATATGAGTATTTATAGAAGGTTCAAGTTCAAGTTCAAAGACTCTTTGGCCAGAAATATGTTAAGTAGGTAAAATATGGACCACTCTTTGGCTGATGAAACATCAGAAGGAGTCTATTATTTATTGAAAGTTCAAGTTCAAAGACGCTTTGGCCAGAAATCTGTTTAGTTGGTCAATGATGAAACATCAGAAGGAGTCTCTGAGTATGCATAGAAAGTTAGCCTTTGATAAGACTTTGGCAAGAAATATGTTAAGTATGTCAAATATTGACCACTGTCTGGCTTATAAGTTCAAAGACTCTTTGGCCTGAATAACATAGGTCAAATATGGACCACTCTCTTGCTGATGGAACATCAGGAGGAGTCTATGAGTTTGTATAGAAATATCAAGTTCAAGGATTCTCTGGCAAGAAAAATTTACATAAAGTCATATTTGAACTACTGATGAAACATCAAAAGGAGTATGAGTATGTATAAAAGTTCAAGATTAAGGACTCTGTCCAGAAATGTTTTCATAAGATCAAATATTGTCTAATATATGGTTGAAGTAACATCAAAAGAAGTCTATAAGTATAAATAATAAGTTAGTCTTTGATAACACTTTGGCCAGTAATATGTTAAGTAGGTCAAAAATGGACCACTGTCTTGCTGATGAAACACCAGAAGGAGTCTATGAGTATGTATAGAAAGTTCAAGATTAAGGACTCTTTCTCCAGAAATGTGCTCATAAGGTCAAATATGGTCTAATCTATGGTTGAAGTAACATCAAAAGAACTCTATGAGTATGCATAGTAAGTTAGCCTTTGATAAGACCTTGGCCAGAAATATGTTAAGTAGGTCAAATATGGACCACTGTCTGGCTGATGTAACATCAGAAGGAGCCTATGAGTATTTTTAGAAAGTTTAAGTTCAAGTTCAAAGACTCTTTGGACAGATATATGTTAAGGAAGTCAAATATGGACCACTGTCTGGCTGATGAAACATCAGAAGGAGTCTATGAGTATTTATAGAAAGTTCAAGTTCAAGATCAAAGACTCTTTGGCCAAAAATATGTTAAGTGGGTCTAATATTGACCACTGTCTGGCTGATGAAACATGAGAAGGAGTCTATGAGCATGTATAGAAAGTTCAAGAATAAGGACTCTTTGTCCAGAAATGTGTTCACAAGATCAAATATGGTCTAATTTATTGTTGAAGTAACATCAAAAGAAGTCTATAAGTATAATTAGTAGGTTAGCCTTTGATAAGACTTTGGCAAGAAATATGTTAAGTAGGTCAAATATGGACCACTGTCTTGATGATGAAACATCAGAAGGAGTCTATAAGTATAGATAGAAAGTTCAAGATTAAGGACTCTTTGTCCAGAAATGTGTTCATAAGGTCAAATATGGTCTAATCAATGGTTGAAGTAACATCAAAAGAAGTCTATGAGTATGCATAGAAAGTTAGCCTTTGATAAGACTTTGGCAAGAAATATGTTAAGTATGTCAAATATGGACCACTGTCTGGCTGATGAAATATCAGAAGGAGTCTATGAGTATTTATAGAAAGTTCAAGTTCAAAGACTCTTTGGCCTGAAATATGTTAAATAGGTCAAATATGGACCACTCTCTTGCTGATGGAACATCAGGAGGAGTCTATGAGTATGTATAGAAAGATCAAGTTCAAGGATTCTCTGGCAAGAAAAATTTACATAAAGTCATATTTGAACTACTGATGAAACATCAAAAGGAGTCTGAGTATGTATAAAAGTTCAAGATTAAGGACTCTGTCCAGAAATGTTTTCATAGGATCAAATATTGTCTAATATATGGTTGAAGTAACATCAAAAGAAGTCTATAAGTATAAATAGTAAGTTAGTCTGTGATAAGACTTTGGCCAGAAATATGTTAAGTAGGTAAAATATGGACCACTCTTTGGCTGATGAAACATCAGAAGGAGTCTATTATTTATTGAAAGTTCAAGTTCAAAGACTCTTTGGCCAGAAATCTGTTTAGTTGGTCAATGATGAAACATCAGAAGGAGTCTCTGAGTATGTATAGAAAGTTAGCCTTTGATAAGACTTTGGCAAGAAATATATTAAGTATGTCAAATATGGACCACTGTCTGGCTGATGAAATATCAGAAGGAGTCTATGAGTATTTATAGAAAGTTCAAGTTCAAAGACTCTTTGGCCTGAATAACATAGGTCAAATATGGACCACTCTCTTGCTGATGGAACATCAGGAGGAGTCTATGAGTTTGTATAGAAATATCAAGTTCAAGGATTCTCTGGCAAGAAATATTTACATAAAGTCATATTTGAACTACTGATGAAACATCAAAAGGAGTATGAGTATGTATAAAAGTTCAAGATTAAGGACTCTGTCCAGAAATGTTTACATAAGATCAAATATTGTCTAATATATGGTTGAAGTAACATCAAAAGAAGTCTATAAGTATAAATAGTAAGTTAGTCTGTGATAAGACTTTGGCCAGAAATATGTTAAGTAGGTCAAAAATGGACCACTCTCCTGCTGATAAAACACCAGTAGGAGTCTATGAGTATGTATAGAAAGTTCAAGATTAAGGACCCTTTTCCAGAAATGTGCTCATAAGGTCAAATATGGTCTAATCTATGGTTGAAGTAACATCAAAAGAACTCTATGAGTATGCATAGTAAGTTAGCCTTTGATAAGACCTTGGCCAGAAATATGTTAAGTAGGTCAAATATGGACCACTGTCTGGCTGATGTAACATCAGAAGGAGCCTATGAGTATTTTTAGAAAGTTTAAGTTCAAGTTCAAAGACTCTTTGGACAGAAATATGTTAAGGAAGTCAAATATGGACCACTGTCTGGCTGATGAAACATCAGAAGGAGTCTATGAGTATTTATAGAAAGTTCAAGTTCAAGATCAAAGACTCTTTGGCCAAAAATATGTTAAGTGGGTCTAATATTGACCACTGTCTGGCTGATGAAACATGAGAAGGAGTCTATGAGCATGTATAGAAAGTTCAAGAATAAGGACTCTTTGTCCAGAAATGTGTTCACAAGATCAAATATGGTCTAATATATTGTTGAAGTAACATCAAAAGAAGTCTATAAGTATAATTAGTAGGTTAGCCTTTGATAAGACTTTGGCAAGAAATATGTTAAGTAGGTCAAATATGGACCACTGTCTTGATGATGAAACATCAGAAGGAGTCTATAAGTATAGATAGAAAGTTCAAGATTAAGGACTCTTTGTCCAGAAATGTGTTCATAAGGTCAAATATGGTCTAATCAATGGTTGAAGTAACATCAAAAGAAGTCTATGAGTATGCATAGAAAGTTAGCCTTTGATAAGACTTTGGCAAGAAATATGTTAAGTATGTCAAATATGGACCACTGTCTGGCTGATGAAATATCAGAAGGAGTCTATGAGTATTTATAGAAAGTTCAAGTTCAAAGACTCTTTGGCCAGAAATCTGTTTAGTTGGTCAATGATGAAACATCAGAAGGAGTCTCTGAGTATGCATAGAAAGTTAGCCTTTGATAAGACTTTGGCAAGAAATATGTTAAGTATGTCAAATATGGACCACTGTCTGGCTGATGAAATATCAGAAGGAGTCTATGAGTATTTATAGAAAGTTCAAGTTCAAAGACTCTTTGGCCTGAATAACATAGGTCAAATATGGACCACTCTCTTGCTGATGGAACATCAGGAGGAGTCTATGAGTATGTATAGAAATATCAAGTTCAAGGACTCTCTGGCAAGAAAATTTTACATAAAGTCATATTTGAACTACTGATGAAACATCAAAAGGAGTCTGAGTATGTATAAAAGTTCAAGATTAAGGACTCTGTCCAGAAATGTTTTCATAAGATCAAATATTGTCTAATATATGGTTGAAGTAACATCAAAAGAAGTCTATAAGTATAAATAGTAAGTTAGTCTGTGATAAGACTTTGGCCTGAAATATGTTAAGTAGGTCAAAAAGGGACCACTCTCCTGCTGATAAAACTTCAGAAAGAGTCTATGATTATGTATAGAAAGTTCAAGATTAAGGACTCTTTGTCCAGAAATGTTTTCATAAGATCAAATATTGTCTAATATATGGTTGAAGTAACATCAAAAGAAGTCTATAAGTATAAATAGTAAGTTAGTCTGTGATAAGACTTTGGCCAGAAATATGTTAAGTAGGTCAAAAATGGACCACTCTCCTGCTGATAAAACTTCAGAAAGAGTCTATGATTATGTATAGAAAGTTCAAGATTAAGGACTCTTTGTCCAGAAATGTGTTCATAAGATCAAATATGGTCTAATATATTGTTGAACTAACATCAAAAGAAGTCTATAAGTATAAATAGTAGGTTAGCCTTTGATAAGACTTTGGCAAGAAATATGTTAAGTAGGTCAAATATGGACCACTGTCTTGATGATGAAACATCAGAAGGAGTCTATAAGTATAAATAGAAAGTTCAAGATTAAGGACTCTTTGTCCAGAAATGTGTTCATAAGGTCAAATATGGTCTAATCAATGGTTGAAGTTACATCACAAGAAGTCTATGAGTATGCATAGAAAGTTAGCCTTTGATAAGACCTTGGCCAGAAATATGTTAAGTAGGTCAAATATGGACCACTGTCTGGCTGATGTAACATCAGAAGGAGCCTATGAGTATTTTTAGAAAGTTCAAGTTCAAGTTCAAAGACTCTTTGGACAGAAATATGTTAAGGAAGTCAAATATGGACCACTGTCTGGCTGATGAAACATCAGAAGGAGTCTATGAGTATTTATAGAAAGTTCAAGTTCAAGATCAAAGACTCTTTGGCCAAAAATATGTTAAGTGGGTCTAATATTGACCACTGTCTGGCTGATGAAACATGAGAAGGAGTCTATGAGCATGTATAGAAAGTTCAAGAAGAAGGACTATTTGTCCAGAAATGTGTTCACAAGATCAAATATGGTCTAATATATTGTTGAAGTAACATCAAAAGAAGTCTATAAGTATAATTAGTAAGTTAGCCTTTGATAAGACTTTGGCAAGAAATATGTTAAGTAGGTCAAATATGGACCACTGTCTTGATGATGAAACATCAGAAGGAGTCTATAAGTATAAATAGAAAGTTCAAGATTAAGGACTCTTTGTCCAGAAATGTGTTCATAAGGTCAAATATGGTCTAATCAATGGTTGAAGTAACATCAAAAGAAGTCTATGAGTATGCATAGAAAGTTAGCCTTTGATAAGACTTTGGCAAGAAATATGTTAAGTATGTCAAATATGGACCACTGTCTGGCTGATGAAATATCAGAAGGAGTCTATGAGTATTTATAGAAAGTTCAAGTTCAAAGACTCTTTGGCCTGAAATATGTTAAATAGGTCAAATATGGACCACTCTCTTGCTGATGGAACATCAGGAAGAGTCTATGAGTATGTATAGAAAGATCAAGTTCAAGGATTCTCTGGCAAGAAAAATTTACATAAAGTAATATTTGAACTACTGATGAAACATCAAAAGGAGTCTGAGTATGTATAAAAGTTCAAGATTAAGGACTCTGTCCAGAAATGTGTTCATAAGATCAAATATTGTCTAATATATGGTTGAAGTAACATCAAAAGAAGTCTATAAGTATAAATAGTAAGTTAGTCTGTGATAAGACTTTGGCCAGAAATATGTTAAGTAGGTCAAAAATGGACCACTCTCCTGCTGATAAAACTTCAGAAAGAGTCTATGATTATGTATAGAAAGTTCAAGATTAAGGACTCTTTGTCCAGAAATGTTTTCATAAGATCAAATATTGTCTAATATATGGTTGAAGTAACATCAAAAGAAGTCTATAAGTATAAATAGTAAGTTAGTCTGTGATAAGACTTTGGCCAGAAATATGTTAAGTAGGTCAAAAATGGACCACTGTCTTGCTGATGAAACACCAGAAGGAGTCTATGAGTATGTATAGAAAGTTCAAGATTAAGGACTCTTTCTCCAGAAATGTGCTCATAAGGTCAAATATGGTCTAATCTATGGTTGAAGTAACATCAAAAGAACTCTATGAGTATGCATAGTAAGTTAGCCTTTGATAAGACCTTGGTCAGAAATATGTTAAGTAGGTCAAATATGGACCACTGTCTGGCTGATGTAACATCAGAAGGAGCCTATGAGTATTTTTAGAAAGTTTAAGTTCAAGTTCAAAGACTCTTTGGACAGAAATATGTTAAGGAAGTCAAATATGGACCACTGTCTGGCTGATGAAACATCAGAAGGAGTCTATGAGTATTTATAGAAAGTTCAAGTTCAAGATCAAAGACTCTTTGGCCAAAAATATGTTAAGTGGGTCTAATATTGACCACTGTCTGGCTGATGAAACATGAGAAAGAGTCTATGAGCATGTATAGAAAGTTCAAGAATAAGGACTCTTTGTCCAGAAATGTGTTCACAAGATCAAATATGGTCTAATATATTGTTGAAGTAACATCAAAAGAAGTCTATAAGTATAATTAGTAGGTTAGCCTTTGATAAGACTTTGGCAAGAAATATGTTAAGTAGGTCAAATATGGACCACTGTCTTGATGATGAAACATCAGAAGGAGTCTATAAGTATAGATAGAAAGTTCAAGATTAAGGACTCTTTGTCCAGAAATGTGTTCATAAGGTCTAATATGGTCTAATCAATGGTTGAAATAACATCAAAAGAAGTCTATGAGTATGCATAGAAAGTTAGCCTTTGATAAGACTTTGGCAAGAAATATGTTAAGTAGGTCAAATTTGGACCACTGTCTTGATGATGAAACATCAGAAGGAGTCTATAAGTATAGATAGAAAGTTCAAGATTAAGGACTCTTTGTCCAGAAATGTGTTCATAAGGTCAAATATGGTCTAATCAATGGTTGAAGTAACATCAAAAGAAGTCTATGAGTATGCATAGAAAGTTAGCCTTTGATAAGACTTTGGCAAGAAATATGTTAAGTATGTCAAATATGGACCACTGTCTGGCTGATGAAATATCAGAAGGAGTCTATGAGTATTTATAGAAAGTTCAAGTTCAAAGACTCTTTGGCCTGAAATATGTTAAATAGGTCAAATATGGACCACTCTCTTGCTGATGGAACATGAGGAGGAGTCTATGAGTATGTATAGAAAGATCAAGTTCAAGGATTCTCTGGCAAGAAAAATTTACCTAAAGTCATATTTGAACTACTGATGAAACATCAAAAGGAGTCTGAGTATGTATAAAAGTTCAAGATTTAGGACTCTGTCCAGAAATATTTTCATTGGATTAAATATTGTCTAATATATGGTTGAAGTAACATCAAAAGAAGTCTATAAGTATAAATAGTAAGTTAGTCTGTGACAAGACTTTGGCCAGAAATATGTTAAGTAGGTCAAAAATGGACCACTCTCCTGCTGATAAAACTTCAGAAAGAGTCTATGATTATGTATAGAAAGTTCAAGATTAAGGACTCTTTGTCCAGAAATGTTTTCATAAGATCAAATATTGTCTAATATATGGTTGAAGTAACATCAAAAGAAGTCTATAAGTATAAATAGTAAGTTAGTCTGTGATAAGACTTTGGCCAGAAATATGTTAAGTAGGTCAAAAATGGACCACTGTCTTGCTGATGAAACACCAGAAGGAGTCTATGAGTATGTATAGAAAGTTCAAGATTAAGGACTCTTTCTCCAGAAATGTGCTCATAAGGTCAAATATGGTCTAATCTATGGTTGAAGTAACATCAAAAGTACTCTATGAGTATGCATAGTAAGTTAGCCTTTGATAAGACCTTGGCCAGAAATATGTTAAGTAGGTCAAATATGGACCACTGTCTGGCTGATGTAACATCAGAAGGAGCCTATGAGTATTTTTAGAAAGTTTAAGTTCAAGTTCAAAGACTCTTTGGACATAAATATGTTAAGGAAGTCAAATATGGACCACTGTCTGGCTGATGAAACATCAGAAGGAGTCTATGAGTATTTATAGAAAGTTCAAGTTCAAAGACTCTTTGGCCTGAAATATGTTAAATAGGTCAAATATGGACCACTCTCTTGCTGATGGAACATCAGGAGGAGTCTGTGAGTATGTATAGAAAGATCAAGTTCAAGGATTCTCTGGCAAGAAAAATTTACATAAAGTCATATTTGAACTACTGATGAAACATCAAAAGGAGTCTGAGTATGTATAAAAGTTCAAGATTAAGGACTCTGTCCAGAAATGTTTTCATAGGATCAAATATTGTCTAGCATATGGTTGAAGTAACATCAAAAGAAGTCTATAAGTATAAATAGTAAGTTGGTCTGTGATAAGACTTTGGACAGAAATATGTTAAGTAGGTCAAAAATGGACCACTCTCCTGCTGATAAAACTTCAGAAAGAGTCTATGATTATTTATAGAAAGTTCAAGATTAAGGACTCTTTCTCCAGAAATGTGCTCATAAGGTCAAATATGGTCTAATCTATGGTTGAAGTAATATCAAAAGAACTCTATGAGTATGCATAGTAAGTTAGCCTTTGATAAGACCTTGGCCAGAAATATGTTAAGTAGGTCAAATATGGACCACTGTCTGGCTGATGTAACATCAGAAGGAGGCTATGAGTATTTTTAGAAAGTTCAAGTTCAAGTTCAAAGACTCTTTGGACAGAAATATGTTAAGGAAGTCAAATATGGACCACTGTCTGGCTGATGAAACATCAGAAGGAGTCTATGAGTATTTATAGAAAGTTCAAGTTCAAGATCAAAGACTCTTTGGCCAAAAATATGTTAAGTGGGTCTAATATTGACCACTGTCTGGCTGATGAAACATGAGAAGGAGTCTATGAGCATGTATAGAAAGTTCAAGAATAAGGACTCTTTGTCCAGAAATGTGTTCACAAGATCAAATATGGTCTATTATATTGTTGAAGTAACATCAAAAGAAGTCTATAAGTATAATTAGTAGGTTAGCCTTTGATAAGACTTTGGCAAGAAATATGTTAAGTAGGTCAAATATGGACCACTGTCTTGATGATGAAACATCAGAAGGAGTCTATAAGTATAGATAGAAAGTTCAAGATTAAGGACTCTTTGTCCAGAAATGTGTTCATAAGGTCAAATATGCTCTAATCAATGGTTGAAGTAACATCAAAAGAAGTCTATGAGTATGCATAGAAAGTTAGCCTTTGATAAGACTTTGGCAAGAAATATGTTAAGTATGTCAAATATGGACCACTGTCTGGCTGATGAAATATCAGAAGGAGTCTATGAGTATTTATAGAAAGTTCAAGTTCAAAGACTCTTTGGCCTGAAATATGTTAAATAGGTCAAATATGGACCACTCTCTTGCTGATGGAACATCAGGAGGAGTCTATGAGTATGTATAGAAAGATCAAGTTCAAGGATTCTCTGGCAAGAAAAATTTACATAAAGTCATATTTGAACTACTGATGAAACATCAAAAGGAGTCTGAGTATGTATAAAAGTTCAAGATTAAGGACTCTGTCCAGAAATGTTTTCATAGGATCAAATATTGTCTAATATATGGTTGAAGTAACATCAAAAGAAGTCTATAAGTATAAATAGTAAGTTAGTCTGTGATAAGACTTTGGCCAGAAATATGTTAAGTAGGTAAAATATGGACCACTCTTTGGCTGATGAAACATCAGAAGGAGTCTATTATTTATTGAAAGTTCAAGTTCAAAGACTCTTTGGCCAGAAATCTGTTTAGTTGGTCAATGATGAAACATCAGAAGGAGTCTCTGAGTATGTATAGAAAGTTAGCCTTTGATAAGACTTTGGCAAGAAATATATTAAGTACCGGTATGTCAAATATGGACCACTGTCTGGCTGATGAAATATCAGAAGGAGTCTATGAGTATTTATAGAAAGTTCAAGTTCAAAGACTCTTTGGCCTGAATAACATAGGTCAAATATGGACCACTCTCTTGCTGATGGAACATCAGGAGGAGTCTATGAGTTTGTATAGAAATATCAAGTTCAAGGATTCTCTGGCAAGAAATATTTACATAAAGTCATATTTGAACTACTGATGAAACATCAAAAGGAGTATGAGTATGTATAAAAGTTCAAGATTAAGGACTCTGTCCAGAAATATTTTCATAGGATCAAATATTGTCTAATATATGGCTGAAGTAACATCAAAAGAAGTCTATAAGTATAAATAGTAAGTTAGTCTGTGATAAGACTTTGGCCAGAAATATGTTAAATAGGTCAAAAATGGACCACTCTCCTGCTGATAAAACTTCAGAAAGAGTCTATGATTATGTATAGAAAGTTCAAGATTAAGGACTCTTTGTCCAGAAATGTTTTCATAAGATCAAATATTGTCTAATATATGGTTGAAGTAACATCAAAAGAAGTCTATAAGTATAAATAGTAAGTTAGTCTGTGATAAGACTTTGGCCAGAAATATGTTAAGTAGGTCAAAAATGGACCACTTTCTTGCTGATGAAACACCAGAAGAAGTCTATGAGTATGTATAGAATGTTCAAGATTAAGGACTCTTTCTCCAGAAATATGCTCATAAGATCAAATATTGTCTAATATATGGTTGAAGTAACATCAAAAGAACTCTATGAGTATGCATAGTAAGTTAGCCTTTGATAAGACCTTGGCCAGAAATATGTTAAGTAGGTCAAATATGGACCACTGTCTGGCTGATGTAACATCAGAAGGAGCCTATGAGTATTTTTAGAAAGTTTAAGTTCAAGTTCAAAGACTCTTTGGACAGAAATATGTTAAGGAAGTCAAATATGGACCATTGTCTGGCTGATGAAACATCAGAAGGAGTCTATGAGTTTTTATAGAAAGTTCAAGTTCAAGATCAAAGACTCTTTGGCCAAAAATATGTTAAGTGGGTCTAATATTGACCACTGTCTGGCTGATGAAACATAAGAAGGAGTCTATGAGCATGTATAGAAAGTTCAAGAATAAGGACTCTTTGTCCAGAAATGTGTTCACAAGATCAAATATTGTCTAATATATTGTTGAAGTAACATCAAAAGAAGTCTATAAGTATAATTAGTAGGTTAGCCTTTGATAAGACTTTGGCAGAAATATGTTAAGTAGGTCAAATATGGACCACTGTCTTGATGATGAAACATCAGAAGGAGTCTATAAGTATAGATAGAAAGTTCAAGATTAAGGACTCTTTGTCCAGAAATGTGTTCATAAGGTCAAATATGGTCTAATCAATGGTTGAAGTAACATCAAAAGAAGTCTATGAGTATGCATAGAAAGTTAGCCTTTGATAAGACCTTGGCCAGAAATATGTTAAGTAGGTCTTATCAAAGGACTTAACATCTGAAGGAGTCAATGAGTATGTTCGGAAAGTTCAAGATCGAGTACTCTTGGGCCATATTTAAAGTAGGTCAGATATGGACTGTCTGGGCGGACTTAACATCAGAAAGAGTCTATGAGGATATGTTTAGTATGGCAAAAAGGGACCTCTGTATAGCTTATATCACATCAGAAGGAGTCTATAAGTTTATATTGTTTAAAACCGTTTGACGACCCTTTGACCAGAAATAAGTTCAATAGGTCAGATATGGACTTCTATATGGCCTATGAAGCATCAGAGGGAGTCAATGAGTATGTATAGAAAGTTCAAGATCGAGTACTCTTGGGTAAGAAATATGTTCAGTAGGTCACATATCTGTCTGGCTAATATAACATAATAAGAGGTAATTCTGTGTAATAACTTAATGTTAAAGAACTCTTTGGCCAGAAATATGTTCAGTAGGTCAGATATTGACTTCTGTATGGCTTATGAAGCATCAGAAGCAGTCTCTATTTATATATATAGAAAGTTCAAGATTGAGTATTCTTGCACCAGAAATATGTTCAGTAGGTCAAATATTGACTTCTATATGCCTTATGAAGCATCAGAAGCAGTCTATCAGTATGTATAGAAAGTTCAAGATCGAGTACTCTTGGGCCAAAAATATGTTCAGCAGGTCAAATATATGTCTGGCTAATATAACATTATAAGAAGTCAATCTGTATGTATAGTAACTTAATATTCCAGGACTCTTTGAACTGAAATTTGTTCATTGTGTCAAATAAGGACTATTGTATGGCTGACTTAAAATAGAAATATGTTCAATAGGTCAGATATTGACTTCTATATGGCTTATGAAGCATCAGAAGGAGTCTATGAGTATGTATAGAAAGTTCAAGATCGAGTACTCTTGGGCCAGAAATATGTTTACTAGGTCATATATCTGTCTGGCTAATATAACATAATAAGAGGTCATTCTGTATAATCACTTAATGTTACAGAACTCTTTGGCCAGAAATATGTTCAGTAGGTCAGATATTGACTTCTATATGGCTTATGAAGCATCAGAAGGAGTCTATGAGTATGTATAGAAAGTTCAAGATCGAGTACTCTTGGGCCAGAAATATGTTCAGTAGGTCAAATATTTGTTTGGCTAATATAACGTTATAAGAAGTCAATCTGTATGTATAGTAACTTAATGTTCAAGGACTCTTTGAACAGAAATTAGTTCAGTGTGTCAAACAAGGACTATTTTATGTTTTCAATGCACACAAGAATGATAGTTGTTCTATGCTGTGTAATAAGCACGCATATTGTGTTATCCGAAGGTTAATTTTATGTATTTTATGCACAATGGAAGTTGCAGTGCAATGCAGCAAAGCATAAGTTGTATCTCTTCAGTGCACAATGAAATAAGTTAGCTTTTGCATGCAAATAAATGCACAACGGATTAATTTATATCGTACATGCAATGCAATGCAATATCACATATGTCATGTTGTTCAATGCACAAGGGAATTAATTACTTCTGTATGCGTTGCAATGCAACAGCTCATGTGGTATGCGATATCTCTTCATTGCACAGCGAAATAAGTTAGACTAAGTATAACTCTATAACGTCATATGTGCAAGAGCACATATTGTGTTATCTCTTCAATGAACAGCAAAATTAGTTAGTTGTTTTATGCATTGGAATGCAAAAGCATGCATGTTGTTAAGTTTTCGGATGTCAACACGCGTGCTTTTCCATTCCAATACATACATCACCTTACTCATTTTGCTGTTTATTGGAGAGATTACATATTTGTCGTTGCATTGCATTGCAAGATCTAAATTACTCTGAAGAAGCACAACAGAAGATTGGCTAATTCAGTTATTGTATATGAACGGAATAAGTTAGTTTATTGTATACAGTTCAATGAAACAGACCATGTCAGTCAGTAAATTCAGGTCCTATATGCAGCGCTATGCAACAAGCACATATGTTGTATCTCTCCAATGCACAATGAAAAAGCTTTTGAATGCAAATAAATGCACAACGGATTAATTTATATCGTACATGCAATGCAATATCACATATGTCATGTGCTACTTCTTCAATGCACAAGGGAATTAATGACTTCTGTATGCGTTGCAATGCTCATGTGGTATGCGATATCTCTTCATTGCACAGCGAAATAAGTTAGACTAATTATAACTCTATAACTTCATATATTGTGTGTTATCTCTTCAATGAACAGCAAAATTAGTTAGTTGTTTTATGCATTGGAATGCAAAAGCATGCATGTTGTTAAGCCTTCGGATGTCAACACGCGTGCTTTTGCATTCCAATGCATACATCAACTTCACCTTACTCATTTTGCTGTTTATTGGAGAGATTACATATTTGTCGTTGCATTGCATTGCAAGATCTAAATTACTCTGAAGAAGTACAGAAGATTGAATAATTCAGTTATTGTATATGAACGGAATAAGTTAGTTTATTGTATACAGTTCAATGAAACAGACCATGTCAGTCAGTAAATTCAGGTCCTATATGCAGCGCTATGCAACAAGCACATATGTTGTATCTCTCCAATGCAAAATGAAAACGTTAGCTTTTGCATGCAAATAAATGCACAACGGATTAATTTATCTCGTGCATGGATTGCAATGTTCAAGTTCAATTGCAACAACAAGTATGTCAGTGCTACTTCTTCAATGCACAGGGGAATGAATTAATTCTGTGTAAGTTGCGATGCAACTGCTCATATGTAATGTAATATCTCTTCCTTTCAAAACAAAACAAATTAGTTATTTTATGCAATACCATGAAAGATAGCATATTTCATGTATTTCACTTCACAACGAATTCAGTTAGATTGAGTATGTTCAATGAAACAGTCCAGATGTTATATCTTCAATGCACAACGGAATGAGTTTAGTTCTTTATGCATTGCTGTGCAAAATGCAAGCAATGCAATACGTTGCAAAGCAACAGCTCATATGTTATGCGATATCTCTTAATTGCCCAGTGAAATAAGTTAGACTGAGTATGCAATGCACTAGAGCAACAGTAAAATGCATCGGAATAAGTTCGTTCTTGTATGCATTGCAATGCAACAGCACAGATGATTTATCTCCAAGTAATTTAGATCTTGCAATGCATTGCAACAACACACATGTAATTTCTTCAATGAATAGCAAAATTAGTTAGTTGTTTTATGCATTGGAATGCAAAAGCATGCATGTTGTGTTACCCTCACAACCCGCGTGCTTTTTGCATTCCAATGCATACAACATCTAACTCATTTTGCTGTTCCTTGAAGAGAATACATGCATTGCATTAAAAGATCTAACTTTGAAGAATACACAACCGAAGATTGAATAATTCACTGTAATAAGTTACTGTATTACAGTTCAATGAAACCGACCATGTCACTACTGTGATTCTTCAAAGTCAGTAAATTCAGGTAATGTATGCCGCGATACATATGTTGTATCTCTTCAATGCACAATAAAATAAGTTAACTTGTGCAAGCAAATAAATGCACAACGTATTAATTTATATCGTGCATGCAATGCAATATCACATGTACTACTTCTTCAATGCACAAGGGAATTAATTACTTCTGTATGCATTGTTATACAACAGCGATATCTCTTCATTGCACAGCGAAATAAGTTAGACTACGTATACTCTATAACTTAATATGTGCAAGAGCACATATTGTGTGTTATTTCTTCAATGCACAGCAAAATTAGTTAGTTGCATGCATGTTGTTAAGCCTTCGGATGTCAACACACGTGCTTTTGCATTCCAATGCATACATCATCTTAATCATTTTGCTGTCCATTGAAGAGAATAGTTAGTTATTGTACACAGTTCAATGAAACAGACCATGTCACTACTGTGATTCTTCAACGCACAAAGTCAGTAAATTCAGGTCATGTATGCAGCGCTATTCAACAAGCACATATGTTGTATTTCTTCAATGCACAATGAAATAAGTTAGATTTTGCATGCAAATAAATGCATAACGGATTCATTTATCTCGTGCAATGAAACATTACATACCGGCATGTCATGTGCTACTTCAATGCACATGGGAATAAATTAGTTCTGTATGCGTTGCGATGCAACCACTCATATGTAATGCAATATCTCTTCATTGCAAAACGAAACAAGTGAATGCTATGAAAGATAGCATATTTAATGTATTATTCTTTACTGCACGATGAATTCAGTAAGTTTTTAGATTAAGTTTTAGTTTTAAGTTTTAAGATTATGTTCAATGAATCCGTGCTTATGTTATCTTAATGCACAACCGAAAAGTATAGTTCTTGTGTGCATTTCTGTGCAAGCAGGACATATGGTTTATCTCCAATACACATCGTATAATAGATATTACAATGCAATACATGCATGTTGTTAAGTTTTCGGATGTCAACACGCGTGCTTTTGCATTCCAATGCATACATCACCTTACTCATTTTGCTGTTTATTGGAGAGATTACATATTTGTCGTTGCATTGCATTGCAAGATCTAAATTACTCTGAAGAAGCACAACAGAAGATTGACTAATTCAGTTATTGTATATGAACGGAATAAGTTAGTTTATTGTATACAGTTCAATGAAACAGACCATGTCAGTCAGTAAATTCAGGTCCTATATGCAGCGCTATGCAACAAGCACATATGTTGTATCTCTCCAATGCACAATGAAAACGTTAGCTTTTGAATGCAAATAAATGCACAACGGATTAATTTATATCGTACATGCAATGCAATATCACATATGTCATGTGCTACTTCTTCAATGCACAAGGGAATTAATGACTTCTGTATGCGTTGCAATGCAACAGCTCATGTGGTATGCGATATCTCTTCATTGCACAGCGAAATAAGTTAGACTAAGTATAACTCTATAACTTCATATATTGTGTGTTATCTCTTCAATGAACAGCAAAATTAGTTAGTTGTTTTATGCATTGGAATGCAAAAGCATGCATGTTGTTAAGTTTTCGGATGTCAACACGCGTGCTTTTGCATTCCAATGCATACATCACCTTACTCATTTTGCTGTTTATTGGAGAGATTACATATTTGTCGTTACATTGCATTGCAAGATCTAAATTACTCTGAAGAAGTACAACAGAAGATTGGCTAATTCAGTTATTGTATATGAACGGAATAAGTTAGTTTATTGTATACAGTTCAATGAAACAGACCATGTCAGTCAGTAAATTCAGGTCCTATATGCAGCGCTACGCAACAAGCACATATGTTGTATCTCTCCAATGCAAAATGAAAACGTTAGCTTTTGCATGCAAATAAATGCACAACGGATTAATTTATCTCGTGCATGGATTGCAATGTTCAAGTTCAATTGCAACATCAAGTATGTCAGTGCTACTTCTTCAATGCACAGGGGAATGAATTAATTCTGTGTAAGTTGCGATGCAACTGCTCATATGTAATGTAATATCTCTTCCTTTCAAAACAAAACAAATTAGTTATTTTATGCAATACCATGAAAGATAGCATATTTCATGTATTTCACTTCACAACGAATTCAGTTAGATTGAGTATGTTCAATGAAACAGTCCAGATGTTATATCTTCAATGCACAACGGAATGAGTTTAGTTCTTTATGCATTGCTGTGCAAAATGCAAGCAATGCAATACGTTGCAAAGCAACAGCTCATATGTTATGCGATATCTCTTAATTGCCCAGTGAAATAAGTTAGACTGAGTATGCAATGCACTAGAAGAGCAACAGTAAAATGCATCGGAATAAGTTCGTTCTTGTATGCATTGCAATGCAACAGCACAGATGATTTATCTCCAAGTAATTTAGATCTTGCAATGCATTGCAACAACACACATGTAATTTCTTCAATGAATAGCAAAATTAGTTAGTTGTTTTATGCATTGGAATGCAAAAGCATGCATGTTGTTGTTACCCTCCTTCGGATGTCACAACCCGCGTGCTTTTTGCATTCCAATGCATACAACATCTAACTCATTTTGCTGTTCATTGAAGAGAATACATGCATTGCATTAAAAGATCTAACTTTGAAGAATACACAACCGAAGATTGAATAATTCACAATAGAATAAGTAAGTTACTGTATTACAGTTCAATGAAACCGACCATGTCACTACTGTGATTCTTCAAAGTCAGTAAATTCAGGTAATGTATGCCGCGATACATATGTTGTATCTCTTCAATGCACAATAAAATAAGTTAACTTGTGCAAGCAAATAAATGCACAACGTATTAATTTATATCATGCATGCAATGCAATATCACATATATCCTGTACTACTTCTTCAATGCACAAGGGAATTAATTACTTCTGTATGCATTGTTATACAACAGCGATATCTCTTCATTGCACAGCGAAATAAGTTAGACTACGTATACTCTATAACTTAATATGTGCAAGAGCACATATTGTGTGTTATTTCTTCAATGCACAGCAAAATTAGTTAGTTGCATGCATGTTGTTAAGCCTTCGGATGTCAACACACGTGCTTTTGCATTCCAATGCATACATCACCTTACTCATTTTGCTGTTTATTGGAGAGATTACATATTTGTCGTTGCATTGCATTGCAAGATCTAAATTACTCTGAAGAAGCACAACAGAAGATTGACTAATTCAGTTATTGTATATGAACGGAATAAGTTAGTTTATTGTATACAGTTCAATGAAACAGACCATGTCAGTCAGTAAATTCAGGTCCTATATGCAGCGCTATGCAACAAGCACATATGTTGTATCTCTCCAATGCACAATGAAAACGTTAGCTTTTGAATGCAAATAAATGCACAACGGATTAATTTATATCGTACATGCAATGCAATATCACATATGTCATGTGCTACTTCTTCAATGCACAAGGGAATTAATGACTTCTGTATGCGTTGCAATGCAACAGCTCATGTGGTATTCGATATCTCTTCATTGCACAGCGAAATAAGTTAGACTAAGTATAACACTATAACTTCATATATTGTGTGTTATCTCTTCAATGAACAGCAAAATTAGTTAGTTGTTTTATGCATTGGAATGCAAAAGCATGCATGTTGTTAAGCCTTCGGATGTCAACACGCGTGCTTTTGCATTCCAATGCATACATCACCTTACTCATTTTGCTGTTTATTGGAGAGATTACATATTTGTCATGTATGCAGCGCTATGTTCAATGAATCCGTGCTTATGTTATCTTAATTCACAACCGAAAAGTATAGTTCTTGTGTGCATTGCTGTGCAAGCAGCACATATGGTTTATCTCCAATACACATAGTATAATAGATATTACAATGCAATGCAACAAACACACGTAATCTCTTCAATGAACAGCAAAATTAGTTAGTTGTTTTATGCATTTATCCTTGAATATATGTCTGGCCAAAAGAGTCCTCTACCTTTAACTTTCTAAACATAAAGACATGTTCTGATGTTAATTCAGTAGTTCAAATTTTATCTTTTGAATATAAATCTGGCCAGAGAGTTCTTGAACTTGATCTTTCTACACATGCTCACAGAGTGCTTCTGACGTTTCATCAGCCATACTGATGGCTTACTGATGTCCATATTTGACCTACTTAACATGTTTCTGGCCAAAGAGTCTTTGAACTTGAACTTTGTATTAATACTCATAGACTCCTTCTGATGTTTCATCAGCAGGAGAGTGGTCCATATTTGACCTACTTAACATATTTTAGGCCAAAGAGTCTTTGAACTTGAACTTGAACTTGACCTTTCTAAAAATGACCTTTCTGGTCCATATTTGACCTACTTAACATATTTCTGGCCAAGGGCTTATCAAATGCTAACTTACTTTGCATCCTCATAGACTTCTTTTGATGTTACTTCAACCATAGATTAGACCATATTTTACCTTATGAGCACATTTCTGGACAAAGAGTCCTTAATCTTGAACTTTCTATAAATACTCATAGACACCTTCTGATGTTTCATCAGCCAGACAGTGGTCCATATTTGACCTACTTAGCCTTTGAACAGACTTTGGCCAGATATATGTTAACTTACTTTGCATACTCATAGACTTCTCTTGATGTTACTTCAACCATAGATTAGACCATATTTGACCTTATTAACACATTTCTGGACAAAGAGTCTTTAATCTTGATCTTTCTATGCATAATAATAGACTCTTTCTGAAGTTTCATCAGTAGTTCAAATATGACTTTTTGTACATATATCTTGCCGGAGAATCCTTGTTCTTGATCTTTCTATACATACTAAACATTAACTCCTTCTGATGTTTCATCAGCCAGACAATGGTCCATATTTGACCTACTTAGCCTTTGAACAGACTTTGGCCAGAAATATGTTAACTTACTTTGCATACTCATAGACTTCTCTTGATGTTACTTCAACCATAGATTAGACCATATTTGACCTTATTAACACATTTCTGGACAAAGAGTCTTTAATCTTGATCTTTCTATGCATAATAATAGACTCTTTCTGAAGTTTCATCAGTAGTTCAAATATGACTTTTTGTACATATATCTTGCCGGAGAATCCTTGTTCTTGATCTTTCTATACATACTAAACATTAACTCCTTCTGATGTTTCATCAGCCATAGAGTGGTCCATATTAGATCTACTTAACATATTTCTGTCCAAAGAGTCTTTGAACTTGAACTTGACCTTTCTATAAATACTCATAGACTCCTTCTGATGTTTCATCAGCCAGACAGTGGTTCATGCTTAACATATTTAACATTTACCAGTGGACCACCTACTTAACATATTTCTGGCCAAGGTCTTATCAAAGGCTAACTTACCATGCATACTCAGACTTCTTTTGACGTTACTTCAACCATAGTTTAGACCATATTTGACCTTATAAACACATTTCTGGACAAAGAGTCTTTGAACTTGAACTTGAACCTTCTATAAATACTCATAGACTCCTTCTGATGTTTCATGAGCCAGAGAGTGGTCCATATTTGACCTACTTAACATATTTCTGGCCAAGGTCTTATCAAAGGCTAACTTACTATAAATACTCATAGACTTCTTTGGTTTTTTACTTCAACCATAGATTAGACCATATTTGACTTTATGAACACATTTCTGGTCAAAGAATCCTTAATCTTGAACTTTCTATTAATACTCATAGACTCCTTCTGATGTTTTATCAGCAGGAGAGTGGTCCATTTTTGACTTAACAAATGAGTAGATTTATCAGATTTCTGGACAAAGAGCCATTAATCTTGAACTTTCTAAACTTAGAGACTTGTTCTGATGTTTCTTCAGCCAAATTTGACCTTTTGAACATATTTTTTTGTCAGTGAATCATTGAACGATCTTTCTAAACATTTTCATAGACTTCTTCTAATGTTTCAGCAGCCAGACAGTAGTCCAAAATTGACCTACTGAACATATTTCTGGCAAGACAGTTACAGTAACATATTTCTGGCCAAAATTTTATCACAGTCTAACTTACTATGTGTTCTCATAGACATGTTTTAATGCTAAATAAACCATATATTAGTCTACATTTGACCTATTGAACACATTTCTGGCCAAAGAGTCATCTACATTGAACTTTCTAAACATATAGACTTGTTCTGATGTTTCTTCAACCATCCTGTAGTTCAAATTTGACATTTAGAATATATTTAGAACTTTCTATACATACACACACTCTTTTGAATGTTTCATCAGCCAGACAGTAGTCCATATTTGACCTACTGAACATATTTCTGACCAAATAGTCATCAAAATCTAACTTACCATGCAGACTCTTTTGATGTTAAATTATCCATTATATTAGTCCTTATTTGACCATAAATGGCCAAAGAGTCCTCGATTTTAAACTTTCTAAACATGCTCATAGGCTCCTTATGTTTCTTAACCTTTTGAACAAGTTACTGGCCAAAGTGTCCTTGAACTTGAACTTTTTATACATATAGACTTATGATGTTTTATCAGGCAGACAGTAGTCCAAACTTGACCTACAGAACATATTTTTGGCAAAAGTATAATCAAGGGCTTACTTACTATCCATTTTCATATACTTCTTTTGATGTTACATCAACCATATATGAATCCATATTTGACATATTGAAAACATTTCTGGCCAATGAGTCCTAGAACTTGAACTTTCCAAAGAGTCCTTGAACTTTAACTTAACATACATACTGATGACTCCTTCAGATGTTACATCACCCACACAAGTTTTCAAATTTGTCATAACGAATATATTTCTGAGTCTTTGATTTGGAACATTTTATATATGCTCAATTTCTATAGACACCTTCTGATGTTTCTGATGTTTTGAACTTTACCTTTATATACGGTAAATATACTCGGAAATGTGTTCAATAGGTCAAATATGGACTAATATATGGTTGATATAATATCAAAAGAAGTGTATGAGAATGTATAGTAAGATAGCCTTTAATGATTCTTTGGCCAGAAATATGTTCAATAGGTCAAAATGGACTAATGTCTGGTTGATGAAATATCAGAATGAGTCTATGAGTATAGAAAGTTCAAGTTCATGTATAGAAAGTTCAAGTTCAAGTCCAAAGACTCTTTGGCCAGAAAAATGTTCAATAGTTCAAATGTGGACTAATATATTCTTGATGTAACATCAAAAGGAGTCTATGAGAATGAGTCTATGAGGTAGCCTTTGATGATTTTGATGATCTGGCCTATTTTGCCAGAAATATATTCGTTAGTTAAAATATGGACTACTGTCTGACTAATGAAAAATCAGAATGAGTCTATGAGTATGTATAGAAAGTTCAAGTTCAAGTCCAAAGACTCTATGGCCAGAAAAATGTTTAATAGGTCAAATATGGACTAAAATATGGATGATGTAAGTTAGTAAGTTAGCCTTTGATTAACTCTTTTGCCAGAAATATGTCCAGTAGGTCAAGTTTAGACTACTGTCTGGCTGATAAAACATATAAAGGAGTCTATGAGTATGTATAGAAAGATCAAGTCCAAGGATTCTCTGGCAAGATATATGAACAAAAAGTCATATTTGAACTACTGAAGAAACATCAGAAGGAGTCTAAGAGTATAATTAGAAAGTTCAAGATTAAGGACTCTTTGTCCCGAAATCTGCTCATAAGGTAAAATATGGTCTAATCTATGGTTGAAGTAACATCAAAAGAAGTCTATGAGTATGCATTGCAAGTTAGCCTTTGATAAGACTTTGGCCAGAAATATGTTAAGTAGGTCAAAAATGGACCACTCTCCTGGTGATAAAACATCAGAAGGAGTCTATGAGTATTTATAGAAAGTTCAAGTTCAAGTTCAAAGACTCTTTGGACAGAAATATGTTAATTAGGTGGACCACTGTCTGGCTGATGAAACATCAGAAGAAGTTAATGAGTATGTATAGAAAGATCAAGTTCAATGATTCTCCGGCAAGATATATGTACAAAAAGTCGTATTTGAACTACTGATGAAACTTCAGAAAGATTCTATGATTATGTACAGAAAGTTAAAGATTAAGGACTCTTTGTCCAGAAATGTGTTCATAAGGTCAAATATGTCTAATCTATGGTTGAAGTAATATTAAAAGAAGTCTATGAGTATGCATTGTAAGTTAGCCTTTGAAAAGAATTTGGCCAAAAATATGTTAAGTAGGTCAATTATGGACCACTGTATGGCTGATGAAACATCAGAAGGAGTCAATGACTATGTATAGAAAGATCAAGATTAAGGATTCTCTGGCAAGATATATGTACAAAAAGTCATATTTGAATTACTGATGAAATTTCAGAAAGAGTCTATGAGTATAGAAAGTTCAAGATTAAGGACTCTTTGTCCAGAAATGTGTTCATAAGGTCAAATATGGTCTAATCTATGGTTGAAATAACATAAAAAGAAGTCTATGAGTATGCATAGTAAGTTAGCCTTTGAAAAGACTTTGGCCAGAAATATGTTAAGTAGGTCAAATATGGACCACTCTCTGGCTGATGAAATATCAGAAGGAGTCTATGAGTATTTATAGAAAGTTCAAGTTCAAAGACTCTTTGGCCTGAAATATGTTAAGTAGGTCAAATATGGACCACTATGGCTGATGAAACATCAGAAGGAGTCTATGAGTGTTTAAAGAAAGTTCATGGACTTTGAAAATAGGCCAAAAATAGGTTCAAAATATCATATTTGAATTACTGATGAAACATCAGAAGGAGTCTATGAGAATGTGTAGCAAGATCAAAATCGAGGACTCTTTGGCCAGAAATGTGTTCAGTAGGTCAAATATGGACCACTGTCTTGCTGAAGAAACATCGGAAGGAGAATATGAGTATTTATAGAAGGTTCAAGTTCAAGTTCAAAGACTCTTTGGCCAGAAATATGTTAAGTAGGTAAAATATGGACCACTCTTTGGCTGATGAAACATCAGAAGGAGTCTATTATTTATTGAAAGTTCAAGTTCAAAGACGCTTTGGCCAGAAATCTGTTTAGTTGGTCAATGATGAAACATCAGAAGGAGTCTCTGAGTATGCATAGAAAGTTAGCCTTTGATAAGACTTTGGCAAGAAATATGTTAAGTATGTCAAATATTGACCACTGTCTGGCTTATAAGTTCAAAGACTCTTTGGCCTGAATAACATAGGTCAAATATGGACCACTCTCTTGCTGATGGAACATCAGGAGGAGTCTATGAGTTTGTATAGAAATATCAAGTTCAAGGATTCTCTGGCAAGAAAAATTTACATAAAGTCATATTTGAACTACTGATGAAACATCAAAAGGAGTATGAGTATGTATAAAAGTTCAAGATTAAGGACTCTGTCCAGAAATGTTTTCATAAGATCAAATATTGTCTAATATATGGTTGAAGTAACATCAAAAGAAGTCTATAAGTATAAATAATAAGTTAGTCTTTGATAACACTTTGGCCAGTAATATGTTAAGTAGGTCAAAAATGGACCACTGTCTTGCTGATGAAACACCAGAAGGAGTCTATGAGTATGTATAGAAAGTTCAAGATTAAGGACTCTTTCTCCAGAAATGTGCTCATAAGGTCAAATATGGTCTAATCTATGGTTGAAGTAACATCAAAAGAACTCTATGAGTATGCATAGTAAGTTAGCCTTTGATAAGACCTTGGCCAGAAATATGTTAAGTAGGTCAAATATGGACCACTGTCTGGCTGATGTAACATCAGAAGGAGCCTATGAGTATTTTTAGAAAGTTTAAGTTCAAGTTCAAAGACTCTTTGGACAGATATATGTTAAGGAAGTCAAATATGGACCACTGTCTGGCTGATGAAACATCAGAAGGAGTCTATGAGTATTTATAGAAAGTTCAAGTTCAAGATCAAAGACTCTTTGGCCAAAAATATGTTAAGTGGGTCTAATATTGACCACTGTCTGGCTGATGAAACATGAGAAGGAGTCTATGAGCATGTATAGAAAGTTCAAGAATAAGGACTCTTTGTCCAGAAATGTGTTCACAAGATCAAATATGGTCTAATTTATTGTTGAAGTAACATCAAAAGAAGTCTATAAGTATAATTAGTAGGTTAGCCTTTGATAAGACTTTGGCAAGAAATATGTTAAGTAGGTCAAATATGGACCACTGTCTTGATGATGAAACATCAGAAGGAGTCTATAAGTATAGATAGAAAGTTCAAGATTAAGGACTCTTTGTCCAGAAATGTGTTCATAAGGTCAAATATGGTCTAATCAATGGTTGAAGTAACATCAAAAGAAGTCTATGAGTATGCATAGAAAGTTAGCCTTTGATAAGACTTTGGCAAGAAATATGTTAAGTATGTCAAATATGGACCACTGTCTGGCTGATGAAATATCAGAAGGAGTCTATGAGTATTTATAGAAAGTTCAAGTTCAAAGACTCTTTGGCCTGAAATATGTTAAATAGGTCAAATATGGACCACTCTCTTGCTGATGGAACATCAGGAGGAGTCTATGAGTATGTATAGAAAGATCAAGTTCAAGGATTCTCTGGCAAGAAAAATTTACATAAAGTCATATTTGAACTACTGATGAAACATCAAAAGGAGTCTGAGTATGTATAAAAGTTCAAGATTAAGGACTCTGTCCAGAAATGTTTTCATAGGATCAAATATTGTCTAATATATGGTTGAAGTAACATCAAAAGAAGTCTATAAGTATAAATAGTAAGTTAGTCTGTGATAAGACTTTGGCCAGAAATATGTTAAGTAGGTAAAATATGGACCACTCTTTGGCTGATGAAACATCAGAAGGAGTCTATTATTTATTGAAAGTTCAAGTTCAAAGACTCTTTGGCCAGAAATCTGTTTAGTTGGTCAATGATGAAACATCAGAAGGAGTCTCTGAGTATGTATAGAAAGTTAGCCTTTGATAAGACTTTGGCAAGAAATATATTAAGTATGTCAAATATGGACCACTGTCTGGCTGATGAAATATCAGAAGGAGTCTATGAGTATTTATAGAAAGTTCAAGTTCAAAGACTCTTTGGCCTGAATAACATAGGTCAAATATGGACCACTCTCTTGCTGATGGAACATCAGGAGGAGTCTATGAGTTTGTATAGAAATATCAAGTTCAAGGATTCTCTGGCAAGAAATATTTACATAAAGTCATATTTGAACTACTGATGAAACATCAAAAGGAGTATGAGTATGTATAAAAGTTCAAGATTAAGGACTCTGTCCAGAAATGTTTACATAAGATCAAATATTGTCTAATATATGGTTGAAGTAACATCAAAAGAAGTCTATAAGTATAAATAGTAAGTTAGTCTGTGATAAGACTTTGGCCAGAAATATGTTAAGTAGGTCAAAAATGGACCACTCTCCTGCTGATAAAACACCAGTAGGAGTCTATGAGTATGTATAGAAAGTTCAAGATTAAGGACCCTTTTCCAGAAATGTGCTCATAAGGTCAAATATGGTCTAATCTATGGTTGAAGTAACATCAAAAGAACTCTATGAGTATGCATAGTAAGTTAGCCTTTGATAAGACCTTGGCCAGAAATATGTTAAGTAGGTCAAATATGGACCACTGTCTGGCTGATGTAACATCAGAAGGAGCCTATGAGTATTTTTAGAAAGTTTAAGTTCAAGTTCAAAGACTCTTTGGACAGAAATATGTTAAGGAAGTCAAATATGGACCACTGTCTGGCTGATGAAACATCAGAAGGAGTCTATGAGTATTTATAGAAAGTTCAAGTTCAAGATCAAAGACTCTTTGGCCAAAAATATGTTAAGTGGGTCTAATATTGACCACTGTCTGGCTGATGAAACATGAGAAGGAGTCTATGAGCATGTATAGAAAGTTCAAGAATAAGGACTCTTTGTCCAGAAATGTGTTCACAAGATCAAATATGGTCTAATATATTGTTGAAGTAACATCAAAAGAAGTCTATAAGTATAATTAGTAGGTTAGCCTTTGATAAGACTTTGGCAAGAAATATGTTAAGTAGGTCAAATATGGACCACTGTCTTGATGATGAAACATCAGAAGGAGTCTATAAGTATAGATAGAAAGTTCAAGATTAAGGACTCTTTGTCCAGAAATGTGTTCATAAGGTCAAATATGGTCTAATCAATGGTTGAAGTAACATCAAAAGAAGTCTATGAGTATGCATAGAAAGTTAGCCTTTGATAAGACTTTGGCAAGAAATATGTTAAGTATGTCAAATATGGACCACTGTCTGGCTGATGAAATATCAGAAGGAGTCTATGAGTATTTATAGAAAGTTCAAGTTCAAAGACTCTTTGGCCAGAAATCTGTTTAGTTGGTCAATGATGAAACATCAGAAGGAGTCTCTGAGTATGCATAGAAAGTTAGCCTTTGATAAGACTTTGGCAAGAAATATGTTAAGTATGTCAAATATGGACCACTGTCTGGCTGATGAAATATCAGAAGGAGTCTATGAGTATTTATAGAAAGTTCAAGTTCAAAGACTCTTTGGCCTGAATAACATAGGTCAAATATGGACCACTCTCTTGCTGATGGAACATCAGGAGGAGTCTATGAGTATGTATAGAAATATCAAGTTCAAGGACTCTCTGGCAAGAAAATTTTACATAAAGTCATATTTGAACTACTGATGAAACATCAAAAGGAGTCTGAGTATGTATAAAAGTTCAAGATTAAGGACTCTGTCCAGAAATGTTTTCATAAGATCAAATATTGTCTAATATATGGTTGAAGTAACATCAAAAGAAGTCTATAAGTATAAATAGTAAGTTAGTCTGTGATAAGACTTTGGCCTGAAATATGTTAAGTAGGTCAAAAAGGGACCACTCTCCTGCTGATAAAACTTCAGAAAGAGTCTATGATTATGTATAGAAAGTTCAAGATTAAGGACTCTTTGTCCAGAAATGTTTTCATAAGATCAAATATTGTCTAATATATGGTTGAAGTAACATCAAAAGAAGTCTATAAGTATAAATAGTAAGTTAGTCTGTGATAAGACTTTGGCCAGAAATATGTTAAGTAGGTCAAAAATGGACCACTCTCCTGCTGATAAAACTTCAGAAAGAGTCTATGATTATGTATAGAAAGTTCAAGATTAAGGACTCTTTGTCCAGAAATGTGTTCATAAGATCAAATATGGTCTAATATATTGTTGAACTAACATCAAAAGAAGTCTATAAGTATAAATAGTAGGTTAGCCTTTGATAAGACTTTGGCAAGAAATATGTTAAGTAGGTCAAATATGGACCACTGTCTTGATGATGAAACATCAGAAGGAGTCTATAAGTATAAATAGAAAGTTCAAGATTAAGGACTCTTTGTCCAGAAATGTGTTCATAAGGTCAAATATGGTCTAATCAATGGTTGAAGTTACATCACAAGAAGTCTATGAGTATGCATAGAAAGTTAGCCTTTGATAAGACCTTGGCCAGAAATATGTTAAGTAGGTCAAATATGGACCACTGTCTGGCTGATGTAACATCAGAAGGAGCCTATGAGTATTTTTAGAAAGTTCAAGTTCAAGTTCAAAGACTCTTTGGACAGAAATATGTTAAGGAAGTCAAATATGGACCACTGTCTGGCTGATGAAACATCAGAAGGAGTCTATGAGTATTTATAGAAAGTTCAAGTTCAAGATCAAAGACTCTTTGGCCAAAAATATGTTAAGTGGGTCTAATATTGACCACTGTCTGGCTGATGAAACATGAGAAGGAGTCTATGAGCATGTATAGAAAGTTCAAGAAGAAGGACTATTTGTCCAGAAATGTGTTCACAAGATCAAATATGGTCTAATATATTGTTGAAGTAACATCAAAAGAAGTCTATAAGTATA
This sequence comes from Rhinichthys osculus, assembly GCA_029959095.1. Taxonomy (NCBI): domain Eukaryota; kingdom Metazoa; phylum Chordata; class Actinopteri; order Cypriniformes; family Leuciscidae; genus Rhinichthys; species Rhinichthys osculus. Next base: position 5,340 of record JARWKJ010000098.1, on the reverse strand, counting down.
ATTAGTAAGTTAGCCTTTGATAAGACTTTGGCAAGAAATATGTTAAGTAGGTCAAATATGGACCACTGTCTTGATGATGAAACATCAGAAGGAGTCTATAAGTATAAATAGAAAGTTCAAGATTAAGGACTCTTTGTCCAGAAATGTGTTCATAAGGTCAAATATGGTCTAATCAATGGTTGAAGTAACATCAAAAGAAGTCTATGAGTATGCATAGAAAGTTAGCCTTTGATAAGACTTTGGCAAGAAATATGTTAAGTATGTCAAATATGGACCACTGTCTGGCTGATGAAATATCAGAAGGAGTCTATGAGTATTTATAGAAAGTTCAAGTTCAAAGACTCTTTGGCCTGAAATATGTTAAATAGGTCAAATATGGACCACTCTCTTGCTGATGGAACATCAGGAAGAGTCTATGAGTATGTATAGAAAGATCAAGTTCAAGGATTCTCTGGCAAGAAAAATTTACATAAAGTAATATTTGAACTACTGATGAAACATCAAAAGGAGTCTGAGTATGTATAAAAGTTCAAGATTAAGGACTCTGTCCAGAAATGTGTTCATAAGATCAAATATTGTCTAATATATGGTTGAAGTAACATCAAAAGAAGTCTATAAGTATAAATAGTAAGTTAGTCTGTGATAAGACTTTGGCCAGAAATATGTTAAGTAGGTCAAAAATGGACCACTCTCCTGCTGATAAAACTTCAGAAAGAGTCTATGATTATGTATAGAAAGTTCAAGATTAAGGACTCTTTGTCCAGAAATGTTTTCATAAGATCAAATATTGTCTAATATATGGTTGAAGTAACATCAAAAGAAGTCTATAAGTATAAATAGTAAGTTAGTCTGTGATAAGACTTTGGCCAGAAATATGTTAAGTAGGTCAAAAATGGACCACTGTCTTGCTGATGAAACACCAGAAGGAGTCTATGAGTATGTATAGAAAGTTCAAGATTAAGGACTCTTTCTCCAGAAATGTGCTCATAAGGTCAAATATGGTCTAATCTATGGTTGAAGTAACATCAAAAGAACTCTATGAGTATGCATAGTAAGTTAGCCTTTGATAAGACCTTGGTCAGAAATATGTTAAGTAGGTCAAATATGGACCACTGTCTGGCTGATGTAACATCAGAAGGAGCCTATGAGTATTTTTAGAAAGTTTAAGTTCAAGTTCAAAGACTCTTTGGACAGAAATATGTTAAGGAAGTCAAATATGGACCACTGTCTGGCTGATGAAACATCAGAAGGAGTCTATGAGTATTTATAGAAAGTTCAAGTTCAAGATCAAAGACTCTTTGGCCAAAAATATGTTAAGTGGGTCTAATATTGACCACTGTCTGGCTGATGAAACATGAGAAAGAGTCTATGAGCATGTATAGAAAGTTCAAGAATAAGGACTCTTTGTCCAGAAATGTGTTCACAAGATCAAATATGGTCTAATATATTGTTGAAGTAACATCAAAAGAAGTCTATAAGTATAATTAGTAGGTTAGCCTTTGATAAGACTTTGGCAAGAAATATGTTAAGTAGGTCAAATATGGACCACTGTCTTGATGATGAAACATCAGAAGGAGTCTATAAGTATAGATAGAAAGTTCAAGATTAAGGACTCTTTGTCCAGAAATGTGTTCATAAGGTCTAATATGGTCTAATCAATGGTTGAAATAACATCAAAAGAAGTCTATGAGTATGCATAGAAAGTTAGCCTTTGATAAGACTTTGGCAAGAAATATGTTAAGTAGGTCAAATTTGGACCACTGTCTTGATGATGAAACATCAGAAGGAGTCTATAAGTATAGATAGAAAGTTCAAGATTAAGGACTCTTTGTCCAGAAATGTGTTCATAAGGTCAAATATGGTCTAATCAATGGTTGAAGTAACATCAAAAGAAGTCTATGAGTATGCATAGAAAGTTAGCCTTTGATAAGACTTTGGCAAGAAATATGTTAAGTATGTCAAATATGGACCACTGTCTGGCTGATGAAATATCAGAAGGAGTCTATGAGTATTTATAGAAAGTTCAAGTTCAAAGACTCTTTGGCCTGAAATATGTTAAATAGGTCAAATATGGACCACTCTCTTGCTGATGGAACATGAGGAGGAGTCTATGAGTATGTATAGAAAGATCAAGTTCAAGGATTCTCTGGCAAGAAAAATTTACCTAAAGTCATATTTGAACTACTGATGAAACATCAAAAGGAGTCTGAGTATGTATAAAAGTTCAAGATTTAGGACTCTGTCCAGAAATATTTTCATTGGATTAAATATTGTCTAATATATGGTTGAAGTAACATCAAAAGAAGTCTATAAGTATAAATAGTAAGTTAGTCTGTGACAAGACTTTGGCCAGAAATATGTTAAGTAGGTCAAAAATGGACCACTCTCCTGCTGATAAAACTTCAGAAAGAGTCTATGATTATGTATAGAAAGTTCAAGATTAAGGACTCTTTGTCCAGAAATGTTTTCATAAGATCAAATATTGTCTAATATATGGTTGAAGTAACATCAAAAGAAGTCTATAAGTATAAATAGTAAGTTAGTCTGTGATAAGACTTTGGCCAGAAATATGTTAAGTAGGTCAAAAATGGACCACTGTCTTGCTGATGAAACACCAGAAGGAGTCTATGAGTATGTATAGAAAGTTCAAGATTAAGGACTCTTTCTCCAGAAATGTGCTCATAAGGTCAAATATGGTCTAATCTATGGTTGAAGTAACATCAAAAGTACTCTATGAGTATGCATAGTAAGTTAGCCTTTGATAAGACCTTGGCCAGAAATATGTTAAGTAGGTCAAATATGGACCACTGTCTGGCTGATGTAACATCAGAAGGAGCCTATGAGTATTTTTAGAAAGTTTAAGTTCAAGTTCAAAGACTCTTTGGACATAAATATGTTAAGGAAGTCAAATATGGACCACTGTCTGGCTGATGAAACATCAGAAGGAGTCTATGAGTATTTATAGAAAGTTCAAGTTCAAAGACTCTTTGGCCTGAAATATGTTAAATAGGTCAAATATGGACCACTCTCTTGCTGATGGAACATCAGGAGGAGTCTGTGAGTATGTATAGAAAGATCAAGTTCAAGGATTCTCTGGCAAGAAAAATTTACATAAAGTCATATTTGAACTACTGATGAAACATCAAAAGGAGTCTGAGTATGTATAAAAGTTCAAGATTAAGGACTCTGTCCAGAAATGTTTTCATAGGATCAAATATTGTCTAGCATATGGTTGAAGTAACATCAAAAGAAGTCTATAAGTATAAATAGTAAGTTGGTCTGTGATAAGACTTTGGACAGAAATATGTTAAGTAGGTCAAAAATGGACCACTCTCCTGCTGATAAAACTTCAGAAAGAGTCTATGATTATTTATAGAAAGTTCAAGATTAAGGACTCTTTCTCCAGAAATGTGCTCATAAGGTCAAATATGGTCTAATCTATGGTTGAAGTAATATCAAAAGAACTCTATGAGTATGCATAGTAAGTTAGCCTTTGATAAGACCTTGGCCAGAAATATGTTAAGTAGGTCAAATATGGACCACTGTCTGGCTGATGTAACATCAGAAGGAGGCTATGAGTATTTTTAGAAAGTTCAAGTTCAAGTTCAAAGACTCTTTGGACAGAAATATGTTAAGGAAGTCAAATATGGACCACTGTCTGGCTGATGAAACATCAGAAGGAGTCTATGAGTATTTATAGAAAGTTCAAGTTCAAGATCAAAGACTCTTTGGCCAAAAATATGTTAAGTGGGTCTAATATTGACCACTGTCTGGCTGATGAAACATGAGAAGGAGTCTATGAGCATGTATAGAAAGTTCAAGAATAAGGACTCTTTGTCCAGAAATGTGTTCACAAGATCAAATATGGTCTATTATATTGTTGAAGTAACATCAAAAGAAGTCTATAAGTATAATTAGTAGGTTAGCCTTTGATAAGACTTTGGCAAGAAATATGTTAAGTAGGTCAAATATGGACCACTGTCTTGATGATGAAACATCAGAAGGAGTCTATAAGTATAGATAGAAAGTTCAAGATTAAGGACTCTTTGTCCAGAAATGTGTTCATAAGGTCAAATATGCTCTAATCAATGGTTGAAGTAACATCAAAAGAAGTCTATGAGTATGCATAGAAAGTTAGCCTTTGATAAGACTTTGGCAAGAAATATGTTAAGTATGTCAAATATGGACCACTGTCTGGCTGATGAAATATCAGAAGGAGTCTATGAGTATTTATAGAAAGTTCAAGTTCAAAGACTCTTTGGCCTGAAATATGTTAAATAGGTCAAATATGGACCACTCTCTTGCTGATGGAACATCAGGAGGAGTCTATGAGTATGTATAGAAAGATCAAGTTCAAGGATTCTCTGGCAAGAAAAATTTACATAAAGTCATATTTGAACTACTGATGAAACATCAAAAGGAGTCTGAGTATGTATAAAAGTTCAAGATTAAGGACTCTGTCCAGAAATGTTTTCATAGGATCAAATATTGTCTAATATATGGTTGAAGTAACATCAAAAGAAGTCTATAAGTATAAATAGTAAGTTAGTCTGTGATAAGACTTTGGCCAGAAATATGTTAAGTAGGTAAAATATGGACCACTCTTTGGCTGATGAAACATCAGAAGGAGTCTATTATTTATTGAAAGTTCAAGTTCAAAGACTCTTTGGCCAGAAATCTGTTTAGTTGGTCAATGATGAAACATCAGAAGGAGTCTCTGAGTATGTATAGAAAGTTAGCCTTTGATAAGACTTTGGCAAGAAATATATTAAGTACCGGTATGTCAAATATGGACCACTGTCTGGCTGATGAAATATCAGAAGGAGTCTATGAGTATTTATAGAAAGTTCAAGTTCAAAGACTCTTTGGCCTGAATAACATAGGTCAAATATGGACCACTCTCTTGCTGATGGAACATCAGGAGGAGTCTATGAGTTTGTATAGAAATATCAAGTTCAAGGATTCTCTGGCAAGAAATATTTACATAAAGTCATATTTGAACTACTGATGAAACATCAAAAGGAGTATGAGTATGTATAAAAGTTCAAGATTAAGGACTCTGTCCAGAAATATTTTCATAGGATCAAATATTGTCTAATATATGGCTGAAGTAACATCAAAAGAAGTCTATAAGTATAAATAGTAAGTTAGTCTGTGATAAGACTTTGGCCAGAAATATGTTAAATAGGTCAAAAATGGACCACTCTCCTGCTGATAAAACTTCAGAAAGAGTCTATGATTATGTATAGAAAGTTCAAGATTAAGGACTCTTTGTCCAGAAATGTTTTCATAAGATCAAATATTGTCTAATATATGGTTGAAGTAACATCAAAAGAAGTC
>JARWKJ010000097.1:0-47479 GCA_029959095.1 Rhinichthys osculus | reverse complement strand
TCTCAACTACTGTTTTAACAGCAACAAATTTCTAAAGGTTTGTGTGTGTTGACGGCTGGTTAGAGGGCGGAAAAGTGAGTGCTTCACTGTTTCAGTTCACTGTTCAGTGTTGCCCAGGTCATTCCCCTGTGTGCTCCGGCACTGGTGATGGGTCATATTTCCTGAAAAAGCAACACGGGTGCGTGTTTTTCAAAAAAAAGAAAAAAAAAGAAAAATATGTCATTCCACCTGTGCGTTTCTGGATGCGGTCATTCCCTTTTCCTCTCTGACGGTCAAAATTGTTGCATCACGTGTTTGGGCTTACAGCACGCTGAAGCAGCTTTTGGGGGCGGTACATGTTCCCATTGCGGGAATATGACTGTCGCGGTGTTGAGATCGAGACTCGCCTTCGTCCGCGAAGCGCGAGTCCCCATTACCATGCCCCACCCCCGGGTGCCATGTGGGATGGGTGAACGGAGGATAGTGATGGAGGTCTCGCCCGGTAACCATTCCCTGTGGGCTCCTCACTCCTCCATCACACTACAGCCGTTGCAATTCCTGTTGAACCTGCTGGTCCCTCTGTAATGGACCGATCAGCCGTTTCAATTGGGGTTCCCCCAGAGGATAATATGTCGATAGCAGCATCGGAGGGTGAGCTGGCCTCTGGAGATGACGACTCGGCTGTGTTTTCTCCCTCTGGGAGTTTAACATTGCCCGAGCTGGATCCAGAAATGTCAGCTATGCTGAAACGGGCCGCCGAGGCTGCCGGGCTCAAGTGGAACCCTCCATTGTGTCCCGTTCAGTCTCGGTTGGAGGATTGGTATCTTGGGGCGGGCCGCGCTGGTTCTCAGCTCGCCGCCCCAGTGCCTTTCTTTCCCGAAGTGCATGGAGAGCTTACCAGGTTGTGGATGGCACCTGTCTCTGCCAGAAACTGCCTGGATAGCTTTTCCCCCTCACTACCCTTGATGGAGGAGCGTTGAAGGGTTGCGAGGTTATCCCTCCAGTGGAGCGGTCTGTCGCGACACATGTGCACCTGTGCCTGGCGGCCACTGCCTTTTGGAGGGATCCTCGTATCCCCCCTAAGGCCTGTGAGTTCTTGTCCGTTCTGACGGGCAGAGCTTACAAAGCCTGTGGGCAAGCCGCCTCCTCTTGCGTGCCATGGCGCTGCTACAGGTCTGTCAGGCCAGGGCACCCATGGACATGCACGAGGGTAGCCCAGACCGTGCGCTCATAGGTGAGCATCACACTGCGTCCGACCTCGCCCTCCGGGCACGAGTGTCGTGGCGTGCGCGATCGGTCTGGCGGTGTCCACCTTAGTGGTCCAGGAGCGCCATCGGCTCACCCTGGTTGATATGGCGGATGGGGACAAGGTTTGGTTCCTGGTCTCCCCAATTTCCCAGGTTGGACTGGTCGGCGACGCGGCAGAGAACTACGTCCAACAGTTCTCTGCCGCCCAAGCGCAGACAGAGGCCATCCGGCACATTCTGCCCCGGCGGCCTGCTGCTGCCTCCACCCCGCCGCCGGATGGCAGTTCCTCCGCCTGCTTGTCGCCGAAGGCGTTCCTCTGCCGCCGCTTCCACTGGGCCTCCGCAGCAGCCTCCAGCCAGGCCTCAGCATGGAGCCGGCCGCATTAGGGACGCCCAGCCCGCTCCAGGCGCTGCCAAGCCAGGTGGCAAGCCACTGCAAAAGCATTCCGGAGCGGGCCGCTCAGGGATGGAGGAGGATGCTCCGGGAGTTGGTCACCGATCCACTCCCTCCCCCCGGGTGAGGGCCGGGTGGAGTCTTTGTTTGTGTGTGTGTCTGTTCCTCCGCTGCTCCCAAAAGAAGCGGAGCAAGCGGTACCCACACTCCAAAAAAAGAGCAAATTCCTCTGTTCCTGGGTCCCAAGAGGGCGAGTCTGGCGGTGTGCAACCCTGTAAGCCTTGCACCCCTCAGCCCCCTCTTGTTCGCCAGCACGGCAGCTGGGTGCGGTTCGAGGACCCGGTCATCCGCCTTCTCACGCATCCCTGGCCATCTCGTGGAGACAGGTAAGTGTCATACACCACACTCAGACCCTGCTTCGGGCCGCCTCCGGGCCTTCCGAGCCGGATCCCTGTCCTCCACCTCGCTGCCCTACCTTGGGTACGTCTGTGGTTCCCTGGCCCCTGCCACGGTGTGTGTAAGCCTGAAGATGCTTCCTACCGCTGTTAGGCTAGTGCTAGAAGTGAGAAAGGGTCCCACTGAAAAAAATTTCAGAGGCTCCTGGGGCATATGGCAGACGCGGCCGCTTGTCTTCCTCCATATGAAGACTGCTTCAGCACTAGTTTTATGATCGAGTCCCGAGGTGACCGTGGCAGAGCGGCACGCCCTGTGTGATAAAAGATCACCCCGGCCTGCCGACAAACTCTCATCCCGTGTTCAGACCTTCAGGTCCACTAACACCGACTGAGGGGCCATGTACAAAGGGCATGCTTTAACGGAGGCCTGGGCGACCTCCGACTGCATTGGAATTTGTTACCTCGAGTTGGCAGTCCACCTCGCTTTGAGCCACCGCTGCTCAGCAAGCTGGTACTGGTCTGAAAAGACAACATCGCGACCGTTGCGCTAAGCTTCCCTCGCATGACACAACTCGCCCGTCACCTCCTCCTTGGAGTCAGAAGCTTCTGAGGTCGATTCATTCCACTATAAAATTCTTCCGGCCTGCTCAATCGTGCCGCCAACGAGCCTCACGGCAGCTATGGCCAGGGAGAGTGGAGACTCCAATCCCCTGGCGGTCCAGCTGGGCAGGGACCACTTCGGGGCCGCACAGTTACATCTGTTGCCCCTCCGGACTCGTCCCTCTGCCAGTTGTGTTTCTGTCTGAGCGGACATCCCTTGGTTAGACACTGGCTCTCCCGCAGAAATGCGTTCCCCAGTGAGCCTTCTAAGAAAGCGGCTATGCGATTCATTATCGCTTGGCGCTGCTCAAGTTCAGTGATGTTCATCACAATCAGGTGTTGAGCAGAAATGCTCCTGAAGCTCAGTGAATTTCATCACACTCAGGTGTTGAGCAGAAATGCTCCTGAAGCTCAGTGAATGATCACATCTACACTCACCTAAAGGATTATTATGAACACCTGTTCAATTTCTCATTAATGCAATCATCTAATCAACCAATCACATGGCAGTTGCTTCAATGCATTTAGGGGTGCGGTCCTGGTCAAGACAATCTCCTGAACTCCAAACTGAATGTCAGAATGGGAAAGAAAGGTGATTTAAGCACTTTTGAGCGTGGCATGGTTGTTGGTGCCAGACGGGCCGGTCTGAGTATTTCACAATCTGCTCAGTTACTGGGATTTTCATGCAAAACCATTTCTAGGGTTTACAAAGAATGGTGTGAAAAGGGAAAAACATCCAGTATGCGGCAGTCCTGTGGGCGAAAATGCCTTGTTGATGCTAGAGGTCAGAGAAGAATGGGACGACTGATTCAAGCTGATAGAAGAGCAACTTTGACTGAAATAACCACTCGTTACAACCGAGGTATGCAGCAAAGCATTTGTGAAGCCACAACACGCACAACCTTGAGGCGGATGGGCTATAACAGCAGAAGACCCCACCGGGTACCACTCATCTCCACTACAAATTGGAAAAAGAGGCTACAATTTGCAAGAGCTCACCAAAATTGGACAGTTGAAGACTGGAAAAATGTTGCCTGGTCTGATGAGTCTCGATTTCTGTTGAGACATTCAGATGGTAGAGTCAGAATTTGGCGTAAACAGAATGAGAACATGGATCCATCATGCCTTGTTACCACTGTGCAGGCTGGTGGTGGTGGTGTAATGGTGTGGGGGATGTTTTCTTGGCACACTTTAGGCCCCTTAGTGCCAATTGGGCATCGTTTAAATGGCACGGCTTACCTGAGCATTGTTTCTGACCATGTCCATCCCTTTATGGCCACCATGTACCCATCCTCTGATGGCTACTTCCAGCAGAATAATGCACCATGTCACAAAGCTCGAATAATTTCAAATTGGTTTCTTGAACATGACAATGAGTTCACTGTACTAAAATGGCCCCCACAGTCACCAGATCTCAACCCAATAGAGCATCTTTGGGATGTGGTGGAACGGGAGCTTCGTGCCCTGGATGTGCATCCCACAAATCTCCATCAACTGCAAGATGCTATCCTATCAATATGGGCCAACATTTCTAAAGAATGCTTTCAGCACCTTGTTGAATCAATGCCACATAGAATTAAGGCAGTTCTGAAGGCGAAAGGAGGTCAAACACAGTATTAGTATGGTGTTCCTAATAATCCTTTAGGTGAGTGTAGTGTTGAGCAGTGCTCCTGTCTTGTGCGTGCATGTTGCTTGCACCTACTGTGCTAAGTCAGGAGTGGAACAGGTCTTGATAGTTGCCCCTTTTTGGCCCAACCAGATCTAGTTCCCTCGAGAGCCTTCCTGACTTCCCTGAATACATTTCAGGGACGGGGCATGATGGCACCCGCGTTCAAAGAACTAGACGGGGAGGTTCAGGTCGCTATCACAAGGATATATGGTAGTGACCATCACTTCTGCAAGCACCCCCTTAAGATAAGGCATTTGTGCTTCGCTAGTTAGAAGTGGAACCTATTCGTTGATTGAGTCTTCTCTCCGTGAGGAGAGAAGACTCAATGCACATGCACATGTCCACTTAGGTGCACATGTCCACTTAGGTGGTGAGCTCCTCTTAAATGAGTGTGTGCTCCCGCTTAGGCGTTGACATAGAGTCCTTCGCTGACAGATATTCTAGAGTTGAGGGCTGGGCGACACCTTAGTCGAACCGCTGCTTCCCGTGGGCTCCCTTCACATGAAGCCAGTTTCACTGTAAGCCCGGTTCGTGGTGTCGGCTTGCTGCGCCGTTCCCCTCCTATGGACTGGATACGTGCGCAATTCTTGCTCCAGTTGAGTTCCTCTTTTTAGCCGAACCCTGTTGAGATCCTCCATACCCTTCGGCAACGGACATGGCGAAACGTCTGAAGCCAGGCCTATCACTCGTATGCACTGGTGGAACCTGTGTTAGGCTGGGTCCATATGCTGTGATCCCTACTGTGTATTCTTCCATGGTACGGCTCCCTGCGGGGAGCCCGTGTCTTCCTTTGGCAGAGCGTGCTCTGCCGTCACTGTTCGGTTGAGTCTCCCCCTGTCTTAGGCTGGAGCCACCCCAGTGACATTCCATATGTTGTACTGCCCAGTCATCCACCCAGTTCATATGTGTATTCTCCACATGTTACCTCCCTTCGGGCAGGATGTGGCTTCTGCAGCGTCCCTTCCTTCCATGTTCAGGGAACGCTTTCCCAGTGGTCCTGTAGGAACAGCAGTGACTTCCCTGGCCTAAGCCCTGTCCCTTCCCCGCCTTAATTGCGCCTTACGCTTTTGTCTAGGTACTGGAAGGTGGCAGCACTAGATGGCGTTTTAATTGGGATCCCAATCAGTCGACACGTTGACTACGTCAAACGTGAGCGACTGAAAGGGAATGTCTTGGTTACGTATGTAACCCTCGTTCCCTGAAGGAGGGAACAGAGACGTAGTCCCGTTGCCACTATTGCTGGACCACCGCTGACTCCGAGTTACACTCGGCTCCTCAGCAAAAAACAATTAGTAATGCATTTCACGCACGCCAATTACATTGGCTCGTTTTAATAGTACTCGAAGATGACAGGCTCTCTAAGCATGCGGCGAGGTGTGACGTGTGCGAGATGGCGCCAGTGTGTTTGTCGGCTTGCCGTCAGCTCCGTCAACTTTTACTATGTTTGTTTGCGTTGTCACTTACGCTATGTCGGTACTGTTCTGTTGCTGCTACTGTTGCTGCTCCAAGGTCCTACGATCAGAAAACTTTGTTGGATCTCAGAAACGCACTTGAGACCCCTGTTCTCTACGACGGATGTCACCCTCTGTTTATTTACCCCATCGCTGAGTGCGTCATTCGGCTACCTTGCTGTATCTCCAACCGAAGGAAGCGTCGGAGGCGCCGAGGCAAACGTGGAGGCGTCCGGGTGAAGATCAGGAGAGGAGCGAGTGCCTCTCCCGCACAAATCGGTCCCTGCCAGCTCTCTGCAGACATTCTAGGTCGGAAAGATCTCTACCTGGCTCGACGTTCGTGGGATCTGAGGTACTCTTGTCATGTTTACATCACCCTGCATCGACTCCAAATGCCTGTTAGCCCTGCTCAACCGAGATTGCGTATCCGTAGCGGCGGGGTAAACTCGCTGAACATCCGTTCGTTGGAATACTCTCGTTGCCCCCAGGCTGCAGTTTATTCAAATGCAAAAGTGGCCCTGGTAAACAGCAGGTCAGCGTCTAACAAGACTTTCGTTCTGAATGACTTTTTTTCTCGTCATAATCTGGATTTCCTGTTTTTAACCGAGACATGGATTAGCGCTGGAGTTGGCCAGTCTTCTGTTTTCAGTGAACTTTGTCCAACAAATTGTTCATTTATTAGTACGCCGAGGTGCGTTGGAAGAGGTGGTGGTGTGGCTCTTGTTTTTAGGAACGCTTTTAAACTACGGTCACTGTCTGCAGGGAGTTTTTCCACTTTCGAACTGCAATGTATAATTTTAGAATCTGTTATGCCACCACTGGTTTGTGTACTGATCTATAGGCCCCCTAAGCCAGACAAAGACTTTATAACCGAATTCTCAGACTTACTTTCCCATTTTGTGTCACAGTATGATCGTCTCCTTATACTTGGTGACTTTAATATCCATGTTTGTTGTCCAGATAGACCTATGGTTCGCGAATTCTGTGGTGTAATAGATGCCTTTGGCCTTACACAACATATAGATAAAGCTACTCATAAACTGGGACATACACTTGATCTAATTTTATCTTATGGTTTTAATGTTGATAATATTGTGATTGAAGAGGCTACTTTCTCTGATCATAAACCCATCATATTTGACATCACCCTTATCAGTCCCTTGCAAACTGTCAGAGTTCAGGATCATTACTCTCGCCAGATACATTCTTTTACTGCAGCTCAGTTTTCTGATAGTTTTTTGAGTGAAAATGTTGCATCTACTATTGCAATAGCGGCATCGTTCTCCTCTAGTGCGGATGAATTAGTTACCCTTTTTCACTCATCTTGTTTTTCCATACTTGACTCTGTAGCACCTTTCACATACTCTCGCCCCAAATTAAAGTCCCATTACTGGTTAGACGAGGACTTTAGATCAGTGTTTAACCCCACCTCATCTGTTACTCCGCCTGGTTGCTCAGGTGTACTAGCCACTTTTAACCAATTTCAGCCCATCTCTCTTACTGAATTGAGGAATTTAGTTTCACATATGAAACTTACTACTTCATCTTATGATTCTATCCCCTCTTCTATTTTAAAGGATGTCTTTGATGTAGTTGGCCCCTCCATACAGGTCATCTTAAATTCATGTCTTGATTCCGGTACTGTCCCTATGTGTTTTAAGCATGCGGTCGTCCAACCACTGCTCAAAAAACATAATCTCGATGTTAATTGCCTAAATAATTACCGTCCCATTTCTAAGCTTCCTTTTATATCTAAAGTTCTGGAAAAAGCTGTTTTGTTACAGCTGCTACCCTTCTTAACCACCCACAATATACTAGAACCTTTTCAATCAGGTTTTAGATCACTTCATAGTACTGAAACAGCTCTGCTCAAAGTAACCAATGATCTTCTTCTTACACTAGATTCAGGTGATAATGCCATCCTGATATTATTGGATCTTAGTGCCGCCTTCGACACCATTGATCACAACATCCTCCTTTCTCGTCTTGATCAGCAGGTGGGCATTAGGGAGACCGCGTTACTTTGGTTCCGTTCCTATCTCAATGATAGGACTTTTTCAGTATCTATCGGCAATGTCTCCTCATCTTCTGCTTCCGTTTCATATGGGGTCCCTCAAGGGTCCATCTTGGGTCCTATGCTTTTTAGTCTGTATATGCTCCCACTGGGTAACATCATAAGGAAGCATAACATCTCTTTTCACCTCTATGCTGATGACTCTCAGCTCTACTTGCCTCTAAAATCTAGGGACTCCATACAATCTCTTCTCGTCTGTCTCGAAGACATCAAAACTTGGATGGCTAACAACTTTCTCCAGTTAAATAGTGATAAGACAGAAGTCATTATTTTTGGTTCTCCCAAGGCAAGATGCACTATGGTGCAAAATTTAGGTCACCTCGCCCCATTTATCAAACCTCATGCCAGAAACTTGGGTGTCATTCTTGACTCAGAACTCTGCCTTGACAAACAGATTAGTTCTGTTGTCAAGAATAGTTTTTATCAGCTCAGAATGATTTCCCGTCTGAAGTCATTCCTATCTCGTGACGATCTTGAGAAAGTTATCCATGCCTTTATTACATCACGGCTGGATTATTGTAATTCCCTCTACCTTGGCCTCCCACAATCATCACTTAGACGTTTGCAGTTGGTACAAAACGCAGCAGCGCGTCTTTTAACTGGCACTAGGAGGCGTGAGCACATCACCCCCATTCTGGCCTCCTTGCATTGGCTCCCAGTACATTTCAGGATTCAGTTTAAAGTTTTATTGTTGGTTTTTAAGGCACTTAATGGGCCCAACTTATATCACTGACCTTGTACAGCTATACTCAGTTCAAAGGTCACTGAGATCCGCAAACAAAGGGCTCCTGCTTGTGCCGCGCTCACGGCTTAAACAGAAGGATGACAGAGCTTTTGCAGTTGCTGCTCCACGATTGTGGAACCAGCTCCCTCAGGATATAAGATCTGCCCCCTCCATTGCTGTATTCAAGTCAAGGTTAAAAACTCATTTTTATTCTATGGCTTTCCTTGTTCCCTAACCTGGCACTCTGGTTTGCTCTTTGTATTTCTGTGTTGTGTGCCCTGATATTGAATGTCTTCTTTTTACTCATGTTTTATATGTTTTTGACCTTTGATTCCATGTGTTTTTAATTTCTGTCTTTTTAGTTATTCATTGTACAGCACTTTGTTCAGCTCTGCGCTGTATGTAAATGTGCTTTATAAATTAAAATTACTTACTTACTAAGCGTGATCCCAATCAGTCAACACATTGACTACGTCTCCGTTCCCTCCTTCAGGGAACGAGGGTTACATACGTAACCGAGACGTTCTAAGTAACACTTTTAACACTAGTTCACCTTATTTAACGTCTTAACTTAATTGTAAAAAATCTAGTAATCTGTACTATTCGCATATTATACCTTTGTTACTCAGAAAACTAAAGTTAAGATTAATTGGTTGGTTTGAGTACTATTTTGTCAAGCAACAAAGTATTTGAGGCATGGCAATTCTTAATAGACGTTTTACTCATGTCCTCCACTTCTGGAGCTTTCTCCTTAGTTGCATTCACTCATTTTCCAAAGTAAGATTTTTCAAGTTCAACTTGGATGTTGAATTGTCAATAAAACAAAACATTTTAAGAGAACATAAAATAAGTTGACTTCATAAATTGCTGTTTCCATGTCATTTCCTAAAATAGTTATGTTTGAAGTCACCAATTAGTCTGACACAAGACAGCAAATAAAATTAAATAAAGCCAAATATAGCAAAAGCAATTGCTTAATTCATCCATGCCGGAATGCACTCTGGGAGTCAGTAATCCTTAGTAACTATAAGTGAATCTAAAGTAAATTATGAAGTACTCTCTAATGTTCTTTTTTGGTTACTTGAACTCTCGGGTAAATGAACTCCATTAACATTTAAGGCAATCGGTTTTGTGCGCTTTTTCAAAAAAAAAGTAAGGTTAAACTATTAGATTTTACCATGGAATAAAGATTTAAATTACCGGTAGTACAACTGAGTGTATGCCATCACTGTTCCCTTTTCGTGTGCACTTCTCTGCCTTTTTAATCCATCTAAAAATTGAATGCCAGTTTTATATTGGTTAAACAAATCGCATCCATGCAG
Organism: Rhinichthys osculus; assembly: GCA_029959095.1. Lineage (NCBI taxonomy): Eukaryota > Metazoa > Chordata > Actinopteri > Cypriniformes > Leuciscidae > Rhinichthys > Rhinichthys osculus. The sequence goes on along the minus strand of JARWKJ010000097.1, from coordinate 37,624 downwards.
TGTACCAAAATTGCAGTGCCTTTTCCCTTTTCTAACATCTTCTTTTTATTATTACTTAATTTTACCCAAAACCTTGGGTAACAACTGCAATTATCCTTATCCCCATTTTGCATTATGAATTGCTGAGGCCTCCAACCATGAAGGAGGAGAATAATGGCCAGTGTCAGTGCGTTCAGATGGGACCAGGCCATCTGGATGGCAGTCATGTCCTGGAATGCTAAACTCTGTCCAGATTTGTAAGCTTCTCCAATGGAGGGGTCATAGAAGCCACTGGTTCACATCCAGACATGTCATGTGAATGGGTCTCGGTCACCCTGGGCACTGGCCCACAGATAATGTATGATGGATGTTCCAATTTGACAAGGCCAGAACACACACACACATGCAACAGCCCGAGTAAATATGGAGCTAATAGCTTTGTCTTGTTTTATTGTGTTACAATAGAATAAGAAGGGGGAAAAATATACTGGGAAACATGCTTAAAATCTTAGGGGAGGATGACCTCTTTGTTATTGTGTTTCTACATTATCTGATGAAAACAAAAGACATCAACACAATTTTAATGAAAAATATGCATGTAATTTAATATGGATGAAATCAACTGGTGTACTCCACCTACTGGTTCATGGTTCAGGATCATGTTCAGTTTGACGTCTCAGAGACCACAGAGCCAATTAATTGTTATGATCAAATTCTGGTCACACTTTCGATTAGGGTCCAATTCTCTCTATAAACTAACTATTAACTACAACTTTTACCTCAATAAACTCCTAATTACTGCTTATTAATAGTTATTAAGGTAGGCATTGGGTAGGCATTGGGTTGGATTAAGGGATGCAGAATATTGTCATGCAGGTAAACAGGTAGTTAATAGTGAGAATTGGATTGAATTGTATATATATACACATACATATACTGTACATACTTACAAAAGTGCATCACATTGTGTGATCCAGTCAGATAATTTTGGTAATACTTTAGTTTAGGGTCCAATTCTCACTATTAACTACTTGCTTTTTTTATTATTATTGTGATATTATTATTAGTATTATGTCTCTAGAATGTATATTATTAACTAATGAAAGGTGCATGCCCGCTTGGTAAAACATTATTGAAATTCAATAATATATTCATACTGTTTTTATACAGTCTTATGAAAGACTCTGAAAATGGCAGAGAATAGCTCAGTTTAGAGAAAAGGAGTCAATTAAGGAATATTAAGCTTTGCAAACATGAGTTGTGGTTTGTTTTTGGGAGTATCTTTAATTTAAAATGTTGCAGTGGTCTGAAAGTGCCTGCTGGTAAATAGTGTATGAATATCTGGCAGGACTGATGGGCCCTTTCTATTGCAGTTCATTACCGTTACCTTCTTCCATCATAGTGTTTCTACACAGCTGACATTCAAGCAGCAGGCCAGTCAAATACAGGATCTGATGTTTAGATGTATAATGTATAATCCATTCAAAATCCTGTAAGATCATTTGTTTATTAGAAGGAAGGAAGGAACAAAGGAAGGAACATACGAACGAACAAATTAACAAACTTTCTGGTAAGCAACTACTCAAAGATATTCAGAGGAAAAGTAATGGATCACCTTATTTTAATAGATTGGCCATCACTGCATGCGTTACATTATACCAATTGTCTCATGTCACACCAACCCATTCTTTCAGCAAAGTGACTGCTTAAACAACAGGAAGGCAATAGAGCAGTCACACAATATAGTGATGTTATTTAAAAAAAAAAAAAAAACGGGGATGAGTGATGAGTATTGTAAAGTATTTGGGCCATTGGGGAATATGTATTCAATATTTAGTAATTACAAATTAATAACTATTGATACGGGTTTGACCCAGATAACAATACATGTTAAAAATCACCCGGCAAAGGGGTTACGTTGCCAATCTGTTATGAACGACCGAATATAATGGATGTATAATCAATTATTCATACAGATCGGCAAGATAGATCAATTGTATTTATCAATAATCAAATCATAACGAATTATAATTCAATATTCATATACAAATCGTCTGGAATATATAGATTCTCAGGATACTCCTCAATGGAATTAATTATTATCGAATAATCTGTTTGTCCAGCAAACTGGTCATGGATCTTCATCAATTTCCACAGAGAAATTACCTTTAAGAGACTCGCAGGAAGAGACGATCTTTACGGCCGTAAAAGATAGCTCTCCTGTTTCGTCACAATACTATTTAAAGTATTATACCATTTCAAAGCTTATAGCTGATCGAAACATTTAAGTGATTTGAAGTATGAGCACAGGCAGAATCAATCAATGAATATATGTATTTAATAAAGGTGATTACGTATATTGTTAATAAACGTTACAAGGAATAAATGTATTTACAAACACAATAAAACATCGAGGAAGGAGAATGCATATAGAAAGAGAGAGAGAGAGAGAGAGAGAGAGCTGGTGAGTTTGGCAAAATTCATCAGACACAGAACCGTTAAGAGAGACAACTAGTCAAATCGTACCCTAATTAGGGCAGGCAATCTTAGCAGTATTTAGATCTCGGTAGGAAACGAATACTTGCTGATCATGTTCTCTCGTGTAACGTTACGTGTGTTCCGAACCCGGTCAGAGGTCCTTTCCGGCGCGCCCGTGTGGCGGGATGTTCAAATCGTCCGTTGAAGGTGTTGCCAAAGAAATGATTCAAACTAAGTTCGTTTCACTCGCCGGTGAGAATGAACAAAGGAGAATACAAAAAGGAAAATAAAACTGAACTAGACAAACAAAGGAAAGATGGGTCATCGCATGAACACGAGGTCCCGATGGACCAAGGAGTCACATGATGGAGGAAGGGAGAGTCCAGAGTATGAGCGAGCGAGAGAGTCAAGCGCGCGTCACATGTTGGAGGAAGAGCAGTCCAGGGTACCAGCCAGAGAGGGAAGACAGAGAGAGGGCAGAGAGAGAGTCCAGTTCTCTTTTAAAGGAACTGGAGTCCACACCTCTGAGGTGCGAACTAGCCAATGACATTCAACGAAACTCTTGGCGGCAAAATTCTCTTTGTCTTGTCAAAGCTAAATTATGGCCGCATTCACAGGTTTTACGATCAGTCAGAATTTGTTCAGAATCATTCCAAAGATGGTAAAACATAGTAAAATACATTTTATGGCTTGTTCAATTACATAAATGACCTTGTCAGGTCACAAGCATTCTGAACATAGGAAGAAATACATTTTAGGAGAGTTATATTGCAAAGTTACATTAAAAGCATAATTAACTGCCCTTGCAGTTTGTTTTAAACTAACACACACTCATAGATCCCTTCATAGGACCTGGGCAATCGACAAACATAACAACATATCAAATATACCTCAGTAAATGTCTTTAAATGAGGAGAGTAGTAAAAGTTCATATATGTGTGTGTGTTTGTATCTGCGTGCATTGAGCACCCAACACGGGGGTTTCTCTGGAATTCCTTTGAAGCTTGGACTACGTGAGTGGGAGAATGCAGGGTTAGTCTCTGGTGAGTGTCCCAGAGTCGTAAACGTGTTAGAAGCAGACTTGTTGGCACCAAAGTCCAGTAATTTTCATTAATCCTAAAAACTTTGGGTCTTAGGAAGAATGTGCTTTATTTGCGTTCAGGACAGAGTCAATGATTTACCCCAGATACCTTACAGTCCCCCTTTTCGTCCGATGACGTCCCTTTGTGGACATCATCGGACGACACATCACAATGGGCGGATGGCAGGTGAATCATGACTCATGCAGCAGGTGGTTATTAGGGCTGAGGATTCAGCTCTATGAGGTTCGAAGCTGCCTCTGGCCTGGTCTCTGACTTGGCACCCCCCTTTTGCGGGTTTCGTCCGAAACCTTTCGTGAGCTTGGCTGAAGATGTTTGCATCTCGTTCAGTCTCCTGTATAGGATGAAGGCCAAGCCCAGTGTCAGGGTGTGTCTGACTACCATAGAGGTACACAGTGCAGTGTCGGCTGCGGTCCAGGCTTGGACAACAGGTGAGGTAGTCAGAATGGGTAGTCGAGACAAAGCTTGGAGGGCTGTATCGATAGGAGCAATGTCAATTAGCTGGGATGGCACCTTTCAGTACTCGACTCCACATGCTCTGGTTGAGCAAGGTGACACGGGTGACAGTGTTGTGCTGGGGTGAGGTGCTCTGTAGATGTTGCGTGGGTCGCGTCGAACACACACTTTCTGGGTGTGGGTCCTGTGCTTGGTGATCAGGATTCCCGGTTGTTCTCTCCGGACGATGCCTGCTGCCGGACCTGGTGAGATGTCCGATTGCGGCTGTCCTCTGGTTGGCTGGAGGCACCGGATGAAGAACCACAACAGCGTCCTGCAAAAGACAAAGGGGAGAGGGAGAGAGAAAGGGAGGACAGATCTCAGTGCTGCGGTTGGCAGCACATGGTGCATCGTGGGCATACACTGGCATGACCCCCCCTTTTGCACTGTGGCATCACAAGCTGTGGCGCAGTGATGTCACCAGGTGCAGAACACGTAAAGTTGTCCCGTGCACGCAGCATGTGCTTGGTGAACTGCAGTGGTCTGGGGCACCGGTTGTCTGTTTGTTCAGATACCTTGCGTGGGTGGTTGGAGGGGTATGAGGGGTGGTTTCTCATAGTGGGCATTGAATTGTCCTTGGTGAGCTGGAAGGTGCAGGGTAGCGAATTCAAACCTTCATGTGGTGCTGAGGCTGTGTCTTCATGGCTGGCTGCGGGAGTTCCCGTGACCTTGAAGTCTGGCTCTGCGGGAGTTCTCGTGACCTCTGTGACCTGACAGTCTGGCACAGGTGACCTGTCTGACGGGAGGGGGAGAGGTTCCTGAACTTGAGCCCAAACTTTCAACTGTTTGAAGTCCAGTAAAGGCTCAAAGCGATCTAACAGGTCTTTGCCAATTAGAAGTGGGTGAGTGTTCATTTGTGAGATGTACACTGGGTGGATCAGACCCATAGAGCCAAGTGTAAGGTGAACTGGAGCTACCTGTTCGAGCCGAATGTCGTTCTGGCTGTATGACTGCACAGTCAGCTCACACGTTTGAGATGTGAGAGTTCGATCTTGTTTCTTAGCTTTGAATCTGAGTCTTTCAAAAAGTTCAGCTGATATCAAAGTGAGGTCTGAGCCCGTGTCGACCAGGGCTTCAAGCCTCACCTCATTTTCCAGCGTGACAGCCAGGTAGAGTTTCCGGGCCACCCCCTTTTGGATTAGGTTCCCCAGAAATCTTGGCGTCGGGGCTGGTGTGGTGATCGATGGGTAGTTAGGGCTGGTCTCGGGTGGTTCGCTGCGGAGGCAGTTAACCAAAACAGCCTTTCCTGGTCCTTTGTGGTGTTGGACCCAGTTGTGGGAAACTGTGCTGTCATGCTCAGGAAGTGCAGCTGTCAGCTGAGGTGGCTGGATGATGCTGTCACTTTGTGATGTGACAGCTGGCTCTGTGGCCTGTGGCCGACGAGCAGTGTTCAGGGTGCTTGGTCTTACGCTTAGACACAAGACGTCGGGCTCATCCTTCCTGTGTCCCTTGTGAAGTTTCCTGTGAAGAAGCTCTTTCAGCACCTTCAGGATCTCCGCCGTCTCTGACGGGGCCATACGATTTCTATCTGATGTGGGCTCAGACCAGGGCTCGTCGGTGGCATGTCGATAGGGGCTCCATGGCCTGTTTTCTGGGCTTGGGGTTCTTGGTGATGGGGGTCGGCTATTTCTGGGTCGCCGGCTGGTTTCCCAGAATCTTTCAGAGCGCTCGCTCTGGTGTCTAGGACGCGCACCATCACAGTTGTGCTGCCCTCTGTTGGCCTGGAACGGTTCTGACTGTCTGTGAAAAGGGCTGTGGTGTTGTGGGGCGCCCTCTAGAGCCAGCTCTGAGTAGTGCTCAGAGACAGAGTAGATTGTGTGGTCTTTCAAAGTCTTTTCGGACACAATCTTTTGCTTAATGTGAGCTTTGTGGGCCAAGTCTCGTAGCTGTTGGGTAGACATGCTACGGGGACAGGCCAGGATGCCTAAGTGATGACTCAATGTGGGATGCAGATTTCGAAGGAACAAAGTTCTGAAATTGACATCCTCTTCCATATAAGGCTGGTTCCGTGCTCCGAAGTAGGCTTGTCGGAGTCGGCTGTAGTAGGTCTGTGGGGTTTCAAGTCGGGCCTGCTGGAGGTCCATGGCGGTGAACAACCCTTGGTCTGATTCTGGATCAGAGAATTCACGGATCAAAGCTTGTTGCAGCTGCTGGTAGTCCGTTCTGATAGTCTCTGTTTGACGGTCAAGGAAGCTGCGCACATCACAACTGGACGTAATTCTTAGCAGGTACAATCTGTCCCAAGCGGTCGCGTTGGTGACAGTTTGTAAGTGAAAGTCAATGTCTTGCAGGTAGGCATGCACGTCGTGGCCTCCTGCAGGGTTCGGAGTGAACGTAGCGATGTGTCTGGCCAGCTTGTCAAGTTCTTTGGGGGCCGTGCCGTGGTTAGGGGCAGGGGTTCTCTTGAAGGCCCCCCTCCTTGCTGCTGGCGGGGGTTCTTGTGCGCTGGCTAGTGGTGTCTTGAACGGTGGACTTTCGCCCCCCTTTTCAGCTCTTAGCTCTTGGCTGAAAGATGCGGACCGGCTGGTCAGGGGAAACTGTGTGGTGTGTGTTTCCCCTTCCCGGTCACTCTGCAGTCTATACGAGTGTTTCAGCTCTGTGCGGACAATGTCAAGTTCGTATTCGAGATCGTGTCTCTGCTGAACAAGCTCGTGGATTTTAGCTTGGGCCGCTAGCAAGTGTTTTTTGCAGGCCTTGGCTTTAGTGTCTCTTTCTTTTAATTCAGTCTCTGCTCTTGCAAGGAGAGCTTCACCATGTCGGAGTTTCTTGTCGAGTTCCTCTCTGCTTTCTTTCTCCGACTGCTCTCTTTGGTCTGTGTCCAGACGAAGATCAGACAGGGCTTTTTGTAGTTTTTCCACTTTTTCTTGTAGCTCTGGGTCTGTTGCATCCTTTTTCCCGCGCTGGTCGTGGGTCTCAAGGAGTAGCTGGTCCAGACGAGACTGAGCGTGGGTTTGGTTCCTCCGGGCCTCCTCCACTTGAAGCTTTAGCGTTGCGGCTTCCTGCTCTAGGTTGATGCCGTGTCTTTCGCTGAGCCGTGCCTGGTTGACAAGTGTGTGAGCGAGATGTCCAACGATTTTGGCCCAGTCTTTGTATTGGTAGCTCTGGGTTGGATCGTGTTCCATCAGCTTGTCCAAGTCGGCGTCCAGCTGCTCTTGGCTCGGGGGCTCTGAGTCACCAGCTTCCTCGGGCAGGAAGGTAGCCGTCATGGCTGTCAGCCATGTGTCGAGGTTGTCCCAGTGGGCTGCGGGACTGGAGGCACGGGACATACTGGCTCACTGTGGGCGAGAGAAACACAGCACACACACAAAGAGACCAAGGCAAGTTCGTTCTACCGTTAACGAATTATGCTAATACGGGCTATGCCGTCTATGAGAATTTTGGCTAACTGATGCAGACAGTTAGATTGGGACAATTTGCGTAGGTCAGCGCAGGGCCTAAATAAAGATTTTGACAGGGTGGCAGCCTAGGGAGTCACGTGGTGACGCTAGCTGCTCAGTGGTCGATCTGTTATTTAGCTGTCCTCCAGTGTCTCTCATAGGTTCTGTCTCAAAACAAAACAAATCACAACAGAACGGAAAAATAGTGAGATAGAAAAGATTGCAGTAAAATGAAACAAAACAAATTAATAGGTCTGTAATGAAATGGGAGATATACTAACACAGAGAGTGTTGCAGGGGATAACGAGGCCTGAGCCTGCTCTCCAGATGGGTTTTACCTTATTTAGTTTGCCTGGGTGACTTGCGGTCACTCTGGTTGGAGCCAGCGTCGTGGTTAATCCTTCCGTCGTCCCCACACTCAACCGCCGTGTCCCCGGGCCTCTCTGTTCATCTGTACCAAGGTGCGTTCCTCTCAAACAATCTGCGACTTTGGAGTGCCAGATTGCTGATGACACAGTTCATGTGTCGCACCAAATGGAAAGAGACAGAAAAGTCCGGGACTCACTCACGGTCCGTGTCGGTAACGCCGGTCAGACAAACCAGCTTGCCGGAAACCAACCAGAGATGCCTGTCAAATCACCACAGTGCCCTAGGGAATTCTACGTACAAATACAGAACAGGATTTAGCAAGTGAAACCTAAAGTGAATTAAGGCTTTCTTGTTTATCCAAATTGAGTAATTATGTGTGTAGAAATAAAGGCAAAGTCTTTACTAAATAATAATAAACAAAAGGAAATTACGATAATGTTGGTAATTATCAAAATGACCTAACCCAAAAGAGAAAATAGAGAATAAGGAAAGCCAGATGAAACACGGAGGAAGCAGGCTGTCGTAGCGTGTTTGTGCCACAAGGGTACGTACTTCCTCAGTGGTGGCCCACCTGACTTGAATGGACAAACTTAATTCAAATCAAATTCAACGAAGGTTAAATCAAATTTAAATAAGCATGTAAGAAGAATTAAAAGGAAAATCAGAATAATATCCGATAATCACCAATGATAGCAATGAAGTATCATTAATAATTATGAAATAATCAAGAGAGAAAGGTAGAACTAAAGAGCAGGCTGAACGCAGGAGGAGGTGTACCGTAGTAGTGGGTTTTCGCCACAAGGGGACGCACTTCCTCTCTGTCGTTAACCTGGTTGAATCAGCCACCTTAATTTAAATTTAAATTCAAAGTTGTTTGAACCAAATTCAAATAAGCGTGTAAAGGAAGTTCAAGATCAGAATTATATCTGATAATAGATCAGATGGCTGAATAGACAAACTTAATTTAAATTAAAATTTAAACTTGTTAAACTCAATTTAAATAAGCGTGTACAGAAAGTTCAAGATCAGAATTATATCTGATAGTAAATCAGAGGGCTGAATAGACAAACTTAATTTAAATTAAGATTTAAACTTGTTAAACTCAATTTAAATAAGCGTGTACCGAAAGTTAAAGATCAGGATTATCTCTGATAATAATCAAGATTACTGCAAGGTATCATTCATAATTATGAAATAATCCAAAGAGGGAAGTAGCAATAAGTGATTCAAAACAGAATTGAAAAGAGAGAGAGTGAAGAGACTCGACAGCTGCGAACCGACTTAGCAGGAGACGGCCATTAGATGGCTTAATTCCCTCCAAGTGGGTCAAACAGCGGCTGAGTCTGAGCTGAGACTTCACTCTAAATTTTAATCCAAATCCTGTTTGAATCAAACTCAAGCTAAGTACAAACAGTCAGAGGCAGGATAACTATCTAACGTTCAACAATATTAACACAAGCAAAGCTTTCCAATGCGAATATGTATTGAAAGTTAGACTGCAAAGTTCCTAATCACAGGGAAAATGAAAAAGAACGAGAGAATTTTTAGAACAGAGTGACCTGTTTGCGAATGCCCACACGATGGCGCAATTTTCGTTCATGCGGGGTGAAGTAAGGGCGTGGTAGTACTTTGAGACTGTCACACACTTAAAGGTTGCCCTCTTGTGTTTGTCAGCGGAATAACAACCAGCCTGCTTCAAATGTGATTCAAATCTAAGGGCACGCCCCGTTACTGCATAGATCACAAACATAAAATTTAAATCTCGGCGGATTTTTGGTGCTATATTTCACAAAAGTGTGTGGCAGGATTTCTTCGCTGCACTACACGTAAATTGTGGACAACAGGAATTAGGCATCTGTTTTTCGGATCCAAATAACATTTATCAAATAGCATTTATGATGAAAAATGTTTTCAGTGTTGGATTTTTCCGGTGCTATGTTTTACAAGCACATCTAGCAGGATTCGTCGCTGCGTTGTGCGAGAGAAAACAGGAATTATTCATCTGTTTTTCGACTCCCATAACATATATCAAATAGCACCTATGATTAAATATGCTTTAGGTTTTTACAATTGAGTAGCTACGTCAATGTTTAACCAGGAGTTTATCGTTAATCTAACGATTATAAGGCCTTTTTAAGAATAGTGAAAGAGCATCGTTTCACTAAATCTTGTCTTCACCCTGTTAGAATAATCTCGTTCGGGCAGGGGAGCTTTTAATATTAAAATGTAGCGCGTCTTTACAGAGGAAATTTTAATATTATTAATATAACTGCAGTTTAATTTAGCAATTAACAGTGACTAAAATGTTAAGACATATTTAGCAGCTGTTAATGTGCTTACCTGAATTCGGCTTTGTGCCTTTACTCAGTTTAGTCAGTGAGTTCGCGCTGCGCGCTTTGGCTCACGATTCGAAACGCGCATACAATACTAAATAACAATATACACATAGATTGAAACTGAATTGCTCATAAACAAATTTAAAATGTACCCGCATTCTCCACCAAAACTCTGTAAAGTATTTGGGCCATTGGGGAATATGTATTCAATATTTAGTAATTACAAATTAATAACTATTGATACGGGTTTGACCCAGATAACAATACATGTTAAAAATCACCCGGCAAAGGGGTTACGTTGCCAATCTGTTATGAACGACCGAATATAATGGATGTATAATCAATTATTCATACAGATCGGCAAGATAGATCAATTGTATTTATCAATAATCAAATCATAACGAATTATAATTCAATATTCATATACAAATCGTCTGGAATATATAGATTCTCAGGATACTCCTCAATGGAATTAATTATTATCGAATAATCTGTTTGTCCAGCAAACTGGTCATGGATCTTCATCAATTTCCACAGAGAAATTACCTTTAAGAGACTCGCAGGAAGAGACGATCTTTACGGCCGTAAAAGATAGCTCTCCTGTTTCGTCACAATACTATTTAAAGTATTATACCATTTCAAAGCTTATAGCTGATCGAAACATTTAAGTGATTTGAAGTATGAGCACAGGCAGAATCAATCAATGAATATATGTATTTAATAAAGGTGATTACGTATATTGTTAATAAACGTTACAAGGAATAAATGTATTTACAAACACAATAAAACATCGAGGAAGGAGAATGCATATAGAAAGAGAGAGAGAGAGAGAGAGAGAGAGCTGGTGAGTTTGGCAAAATTCATCAGACACAGAACCGTTAAGAGAGACAACTAGTCAAATCGTACCCTAATTAGGGCAGGCAATCTTAGCAGTATTTAGATCTCGGTAGGAAACGAATACTTGCTGATCATGTTCTCTCGTGTAACGTTACGTGTGTTCCGAACCCGGTCAGAGGTCCTTTCCGGCGCGCCCGTGTGGCGGGATGTTCAAATCGTCCGTTGAAGGTGTTGCCAAAGAAATGATTCAAACTAAGTTCGTTTCACTCGCCGGTGAGAATGAACAAAGGAGAATACAAAAAGGAAAATAAAACTGAACTAGACAAACAAAGGAAAGATGGGTCATCGCATGAACACGAGGTCCCGATGGACCAAGGAGTCACATGATGGAGGAAGGGAGAGTCCAGAGTATGAGCGAGCGAGAGAGTCAAGCGCGCGTCACATGTTGGAGGAAGAGCAGTCCAGGGTACCAGCCAGAGAGGGAAGACAGAGAGAGGGCAGAGAGAGAGTCCAGTTCTCTTTTAAAGGAACTGGAGTCCACACCTCTGAGGTGCGAACTAGCCAATGACATTCAACGAAACTCTTGGCGGCAAAATTCTCTTTGTCTTGTCAAAGCTAAATTATGGCCGCATTCACAGGTTTTACGATCAGTCAGAATTTGTTCAGAATCATTCCAAAGATGGTAAAACATAGTAAAATACATTTTATGGCTTGTTCAATTACATAAATGACCTTGTCAGGTCACAAGCATTCTGAACATAGGAAGAAATACATTTTAGGAGAGTTATATTGCAAAGTTACATTAAAAGCATAATTAACTGCCCTTGCAGTTTGTTTTAAACTAACACACACTCATAGATCCCTTCATAGGACCTGGGCAATCGACAAACATAACAACATATCAAATATACCTCAGTAAATGTCTTTAAATGAGGAGAGTAGTAAAAGTTCATATATGTGTGTGTGTTTGTATCTGCGTGCATTGAGCACCCAACACGGGGGTTTCTCTGGAATTCCTTTGAAGCTTGGACTACGTGAGTGGGAGAATGCAGGGTTAGTCTCTGGTGAGTGTCCCAGAGTCGTAAACGTGTTAGAAGCAGACTTGTTGGCACCAAAGTCCAGTAATTTTCATTAATCCTAAAAACTTTGGGTCTTAGGAAGAATGTGCTTTATTTGCGTTCAGGACAGAGTCAATGATTTACCCCAGATACCTTACAGTCCCCCTTTTCGTCCGATGACGTCCCTTTGTGGACATCATCGGACGACACATCACAATGGGCGGATGGCAGGTGAATCATGACTCATGCAGCAGGTGGTTATTAGGGCTGAGGATTCAGCTCTATGAGGTTCGAAGCTGCCTCTGGCCTGGTCTCTGACTTGGCACCCCCCTTTTGCGGGTTTCGTCCGAAACCTTTCGTGAGCTTGGCTGAAGATGTTTGCATCTCGTTCAGTCTCCTGTATAGGATGAAGGCCAAGCCCAGTGTCAGGGTGTGTCTGACTACCATAGAGGTACACAGTGCAGTGTCGGCTGCGGTCCAGGCTTGGACAACAGGTGAGGTAGTCAGAATGGGTAGTCGAGACAAAGCTTGGAGGGCTGTATCGATAGGAGCAATGTCAATTAGCTGGGATGGCACCTTTCAGTACTCGACTCCACATGCTCTGGTTGAGCAAGGTGACACGGGTGACAGTGTTGTGCTGGGGTGAGGTGCTCTGTAGATGTTGCGTGGGTCGCGTCGAACACACACTTTCTGGGTGTGGGTCCTGTGCTTGGTGATCAGGATTCCCGGTTGTTCTCTCCGGACGATGCCTGCTGCCGGACCTGGTGAGATGTCCGATTGCGGCTGTCCTCTGGTTGGCTGGAGGCACCGGATGAAGAACCACAACAGCGTCCTGCAAAAGACAAAGGGGAGAGGGAGAGAGAAAGGGAGGACAGATCTCAGTGCTGCGGTTGGCAGCACATGGTGCATCGTGGGCATACACTGGCATGACCCCCCCTTTTGCACTGTGGCATCACAAGCTGTGGCGCAGTGATGTCACCAGGTGCAGAACACGTAAAGTTGTCCCGTGCACGCAGCATGTGCTTGGTGAACTGCAGTGGTCTGGGGCACCGGTTGTCTGTTTGTTCAGATACCTTGCGTGGGTGGTTGGAGGGGTATGAGGGGTGGTTTCTCATAGTGGGCATTGAATTGTCCTTGGTGAGCTGGAAGGTGCAGGGTAGCGAATTCAAACCTTCATGTGGTGCTGAGGCTGTGTCTTCATGGCTGGCTGCGGGAGTTCCCGTGACCTTGAAGTCTGGCTCTGCGGGAGTTCTCGTGACCTCTGTGACCTGACAGTCTGGCACAGGTGACCTGTCTGACGGGAGGGGGAGAGGTTCCTGAACTTGAGCCCAAACTTTCAACTGTTTGAAGTCCAGTAAAGGCTCAAAGCGATCTAACAGGTCTTTGCCAATTAGAAGTGGGTGAGTGTTCATTTGTGAGATGTACACTGGGTGGATCAGACCCATAGAGCCAAGTGTAAGGTGAACTGGAGCTACCTGTTCGAGCCGAATGTCGTTCTGGCTGTATGACTGCACAGTCAGCTCACACGTTTGAGATGTGAGAGTTCGATCTTGTTTCTTAGCTTTGAATCTGAGTCTTTCAAAAAGTTCAGCTGATATCAAAGTGAGGTCTGAGCCCGTGTCGACCAGGGCTTCAAGCCTCACCTCATTTTCCAGCGTGACAGCCAGGTAGAGTTTCCGGGCCACCCCCTTTTGGATTAGGTTCCCCAGAAATCTTGGCGTCGGGGCTGGTGTGGTGATCGATGGGTAGTTAGGGCTGGTCTCGGGTGGTTCGCTGCGGAGGCAGTTAACCAAAACAGCCTTTCCTGGTCCTTTGTGGTGTTGGACCCAGTTGTGGGAAACTGTGCTGTCATGCTCAGGAAGTGCAGCTGTCAGCTGAGGTGGCTGGATGATGCTGTCACTTTGTGATGTGACAGCTGGCTCTGTGGCCTGTGGCCGACGAGCAGTGTTCAGGGTGCTTGGTCTTACGCTTAGACACAAGACGTCGGGCTCATCCTTCCTGTGTCCCTTGTGAAGTTTCCTGTGAAGAAGCTCTTTCAGCACCTTCAGGATCTCCGCCGTCTCTGACGGGGCCATACGATTTCTATCTGATGTGGGCTCAGACCAGGGCTCGTCGGTGGCATGTCGATAGGGGCTCCATGGCCTGTTTTCTGGGCTTGGGGTTCTTGGTGATGGGGGTCGGCTATTTCTGGGTCGCCGGCTGGTTTCCCAGAATCTTTCAGAGCGCTCGCTCTGGTGTCTAGGACGCGCACCATCACAGTTGTGCTGCCCTCTGTTGGCCTGGAACGGTTCTGACTGTCTGTGAAAAGGGCTGTGGTGTTGTGGGGCGCCCTCTAGAGCCAGCTCTGAGTAGTGCTCAGAGACAGAGTAGATTGTGTGGTCTTTCAAAGTCTTTTCGGACACAATCTTTTGCTTAATGTGAGCTTTGTGGGCCAAGTCTCGTAGCTGTTGGGTAGACATGCTACGGGGACAGGCCAGGATGCCTAAGTGATGACTCAATGTGGGATGCAGATTTCGAAGGAACAAAGTTCTGAAATTGACATCCTCTTCCATATAAGGCTGGTTCCGTGCTCCGAAGTAGGCTTGTCGGAGTCGGCTGTAGTAGGTCTGTGGGGTTTCAAGTCGGGCCTGCTGGAGGTCCATGGCGGTGAACAACCCTTGGTCTGATTCTGGATCAGAGAATTCACGGATCAAAGCTTGTTGCAGCTGCTGGTAGTCCGTTCTGATAGTCTCTGTTTGACGGTCAAGGAAGCTGCGCACATCACAACTGGACGTAATTCTTAGCAGGTACAATCTGTCCCAAGCGGTCGCGTTGGTGACAGTTTGTAAGTGAAAGTCAATGTCTTGCAGGTAGGCATGCACGTCGTGGCCTCCTGCAGGGTTCGGAGTGAACGTAGCGATGTGTCTGGCCAGCTTGTCAAGTTCTTTGGGGGCCGTGCCGTGGTTAGGGGCAGGGGTTCTCTTGAAGGCCCCCCTCCTTGCTGCTGGCGGGGGTTCTTGTGCGCTGGCTAGTGGTGTCTTGAACGGTGGACTTTCGCCCCCCTTTTCAGCTCTTAGCTCTTGGCTGAAAGATGCGGACCGGCTGGTCAGGGGAAACTGTGTGGTGTGTGTTTCCCCTTCCCGGTCACTCTGCAGTCTATACGAGTGTTTCAGCTCTGTGCGGACAATGTCAAGTTCGTATTCGAGATCGTGTCTCTGCTGAACAAGCTCGTGGATTTTAGCTTGGGCCGCTAGCAAGTGTTTTTTGCAGGCCTTGGCTTTAGTGTCTCTTTCTTTTAATTCAGTCTCTGCTCTTGCAAGGAGAGCTTCACCATGTCGGAGTTTCTTGTCGAGTTCCTCTCTGCTTTCTTTCTCCGACTGCTCTCTTTGGTCTGTGTCCAGACGAAGATCAGACAGGGCTTTTTGTAGTTTTTCCACTTTTTCTTGTAGCTCTGGGTCTGTTGCATCCTTTTTCCCGCGCTGGTCGTGGGTCTCAAGGAGTAGCTGGTCCAGACGAGACTGAGCGTGGGTTTGGTTCCTCCGGGCCTCCTCCACTTGAAGCTTTAGCGTTGCGGCTTCCTGCTCTAGGTTGATGCCGTGTCTTTCGCTGAGCCGTGCCTGGTTGACAAGTGTGTGAGCGAGATGTCCAACGATTTTGGCCCAGTCTTTGTATTGGTAGCTCTGGGTTGGATCGTGTTCCATCAGCTTGTCCAAGTCGGCGTCCAGCTGCTCTTGGCTCGGGGGCTCTGAGTCACCAGCTTCCTCGGGCAGGAAGGTAGCCGTCATGGCTGTCAGCCATGTGTCGAGGTTGTCCCAGTGGGCTGCGGGACTGGAGGCACGGGACATACTGGCTCACTGTGGGCGAGAGAAACACAGCACACACACAAAGAGACCAAGGCAAGTTCGTTCTACCGTTAACGAATTATGCTAATACGGGCTATGCCGTCTATGAGAATTTTGGCTAACTGATGCAGACAGTTAGATTGGGACAATTTGCGTAGGTCAGCGCAGGGCCTAAATAAAGATTTTGACAGGGTGGCAGCCTAGGGAGTCACGTGGTGACGCTAGCTGCTCAGTGGTCGATCTGTTATTTAGCTGTCCTCCAGTGTCTCTCATAGGTTCTGTCTCAAAACAAAACAAATCACAACAGAACGGAAAAATAGTGAGATAGAAAAGATTGCAGTAAAATGAAACAAAACAAATTAATAGGTCTGTAATGAAATGGGAGATATACTAACACAGAGAGTGTTGCAGGGGATAACGAGGCCTGAGCCTGCTCTCCAGATGGGTTTTACCTTATTTAGTTTGCCTGGGTGACTTGCGGTCACTCTGGTTGGAGCCAGCGTCGTGGTTAATCCTTCCGTCGTCCCCACACTCAACCGCCGTGTCCCCGGGCCTCTCTGTTCATCTGTACCAAGGTGCGTTCCTCTCAAACAATCTGCGACTTTGGAGTGCCAGATTGCTGATGACACAGTTCATGTGTCGCACCAAATGGAAAGAGACAGAAAAGTCCGGGACTCACTCACGGTCCGCGTCGGTAACGCCGGTCAGACAAACCAGCTTGCCGGAAACCAACCAGAGATGCCTGTCAAATCACCACAGTGCCCTAGGGAATTCTACGTACAAATACAGAACAGGATTTAGCAAGTGAAACCTAAAGTGAATTAAGGCTTTCTTGTTTATCCAAATTGAGTAATTATGTGTGTAGAAATAAAGGCAAAGTCTTTACTAAATAATAATAAACAAAAGGAAATTACGATAATGTTGGTAATTATCAAAATGACCTAACCCAAAAGAGAAAATAGAGAATAAGGAAAGCCAGATGAAACACGGAGGAAGCAGGCTGTCGTAGCGTGTTTGTGCCACAAGGGTACGTACTTCCTCAGTGGTGGCCCACCTGACTTGAATGGACAAACTTAATTCAAATCAAATTCAACGAAGGTTAAATCAAATTTAAATAAGCATGTAAGAAGAATTAAAAGGAAAATCAGAATAATATCCGATAATCACCAATGATAGCAATGAAGTATCATTAATAATTATGAAATAATCAAGAGAGAAAGGTAGAACTAAAGAGCAGGCTGAACGCAGGAGGAGGTGTACCGTAGTAGTGGGTTTTCGCCACAAGGGGACGCACTTCCTCTCTGTCGTTAACCTGGTTGAATCAGCCACCTTAATTTAAATTTAAATTCAAAGTTGTTTGAACCAAATTCAAATAAGCGTGTAAAGGAAGTTCAAGATCAGAATTATATCTGATAATAGATCAGATGGCTGAATAGACAAACTTAATTTAAATTAAAATTTAAACTTGTTAAACTCAATTTAAATAAGCGTGTACAGAAAGTTCAAGATCAGAATTATATCTGATAGTAAATCAGAGGGCTGAATAGACAAACTTAATTTAAATTAAGATTTAAACTTGTTAAACTCAATTTAAATAAGCGTGTACCGAAAGTTAAAGATCAGGATTATCTCTGATAATAATCAAGATTACTGCAAGGTATCATTCATAATTATGAAATAATCCAAAGAGGGAAGTAGCAATAAGTGATTCAAAACAGAATTGAAAAGAGAGAGAGTGAAGAGACTCGACAGCTGCGAACCGACTTAGCAGGAGACGGCCATTAGATGGCTTAATTCCCTCCAAGTGGGTCAAACAGCGGCTGAGTCTGAGCTGAGACTTCACTCTAAATTTTAATCCAAATCCTGTTTGAATCAAACTCAAGCTAAGTACAAACAGTCAGAGGCAGGATAACTATCTAACGTTCAACAATATTAACACAAGCAAAGCTTTCCAATGCGAATATGTATTGAAAGTTAGACTGCAAAGTTCCTAATCACAGGGAAAATGAAAAAGAACGAGAGAATTTTTAGAACAGAGTGACCTGTTTGCGAATGCCCACACGATGGCGCAATTTTCGTTCATGCGGGGTGAAGTAAGGGCGTGGTAGTACTTTGAGACTGTCACACACTTAAAGGTTGCCCTCTTGTGTTTGTCAGCGGAATAACAACCAGCCTGCTTCAAATGTGATTCAAATCTAAGGGCACGCCCCGTTACTGCATAGATCACAAACATAAAATTTAAATCTCGGCGGATTTTTGGTGCTATATTTCACAAAAGTGTGTGGCAGGATTTCTTCGCTGCACTACACGTAAATTGTGGACAACAGGAATTAGGCATCTGTTTTTCGGATCCAAATAACATTTATCAAATAGCATTTATGATGAAAAATGTTTTCAGTGTTGGATTTTTCCGGTGCTATGTTTTACAAGCACATCTAGCAGGATTCGTCGCTGCGTTGTGCGAGAGAAAACAGGAATTATTCATCTGTTTTTCGACTCCCATAACATATATCAAATAGCACCTATGATTAAATATGCTTTAGGTTTTTACAATTGAGTAGCTACGTCAATGTTTAACCAGGAGTTTATCGTTAATCTAACGATTATAAGGCCTTTTTAAGAATAGTGAAAGAGCATCGTTTCACTAAATCTTGTCTTCACCCTGTTAGAATAATCTCGTTCGGGCAGGGGAGCTTTTAATATTAAAATGTAGCGCGTCTTTACAGAGGAAATTTTAATATTATTAATATAACTGCAGTTTAATTTAGCAATTAACAGTGACTAAAATGTTAAGACATATTTAGCAGCTGTTAATGTGCTTACCTGAATTCGGCTTTGTGCCTTTACTCAGTTTAGTCAGTGAGTTCGCGCTGCGCGCTTTGGCTCACGATTCGAAACGCGCATACAATACTAAATAACAATATACACATAGATTGAAACTGAATTGCTCATAAACAAATTTAAAATGTACCCGCATTCTCCACCAAAACTCTGTAAAGTATTTGGGCCATTGGGGAATATGTATTCAATATTTAGTAATTACAAATTAATAACTATTGATACGGGTTTGACCCAGATAACAATACATGTTAAAAATCACCCGGCAAAGGGGTTACGTTGCCAATCTGTTATGAACGACCGAATATAATGGATGTATAATCAATTATTCATACAGATCGGCAAGATAGATCAATTGTATTTATCAATAATCAAATCATAACGAATTATAATTCAATATTCATATACAAATCGTCTGGAATATATAGATTCTCAGGATACTCCTCAATGGAATTAATTATTATCGAATAATCTGTTTGTCCAGCAAACTGGTCATGGATCTTCATCAATTTCCACAGAGAAATTACCTTTAAGAGACTCGCAGGAAGAGACGATCTTTACGGCCGTAAAAGATAGCTCTCCTGTTTCGTCACAATACTATTTAAAGTATTATACCATTTCAAAGCTTATAGCTGATCGAAACATTTAAGTGATTTGAAGTATGAGCACAGGCAGAATCAATCAATGAATATATGTATTTAATAAAGGTGATTACGTATATTGTTAATAAACGTTACAAGGAATAAATGTATTTACAAACACAATAAAACATCGAGGAAGGAGAATGCATATAGAAAGAGAGAGAGAGAGAGAGAGAGAGAGCTGGTGAGTTTGGCAAAATTCATCAGACACAGAACCGTTAAGAGAGACAACTAGTCAAATCGTACCCTAATTAGGGCAGGCAATCTTAGCAGTATTTAGATCTCGGTAGGAAACGAATACTTGCTGATCATGTTCTCTCGTGTAACGTTACGTGTGTTCCGAACCCGGTCAGAGGTCCTTTCCGGCGCGCCCGTGTGGCGGGATGTTCAAATCGTCCGTTGAAGGTGTTGCCAAAGAAATGATTCAAACTAAGTTCGTTTCACTCGCCGGTGAGAATGAACAAAGGAGAATACAAAAAGGAAAATAAAACTGAACTAGACAAACAAAGGAAAGATGGGTCATCGCATGAACACGAGGTCCCGATGGACCAAGGAGTCACATGATGGAGGAAGGGAGAGTCCAGAGTATGAGCGAGCGAGAGAGTCAAGCGCGCGTCACATGTTGGAGGAAGAGCAGTCCAGGGTACCAGCCAGAGAGGGAAGACAGAGAGAGGGCAGAGAGAGAGTCCAGTTCTCTTTTAAAGGAACTGGAGTCCACACCTCTGAGGTGCGAACTAGCCAATGACATTCAACGAAACTCTTGGCGGCAAAATTCTCTTTGTCTTGTCAAAGCTAAATTATGGCCGCATTCACAGGTTTTACGATCAGTCAGAATTTGTTCAGAATCATTCCAAAGATGGTAAAACATAGTAAAATACATTTTATGGCTTGTTCAATTACATAAATGACCTTGTCAGGTCACAAGCATTCTGAACATAGGAAGAAATACATTTTAGGAGAGTTATATTGCAAAGTTACATTAAAAGCATAATTAACTGCCCTTGCAGTTTGTTTTAAACTAACACACACTCATAGATCCCTTCATAGGACCTGGGCAATCGACAAACATAACAACATATCAAATATACCTCAGTAAATGTCTTTAAATGAGGAGAGTAGTAAAAGTTCATATATGTGTGTGTGTTTGTATCTGCGTGCATTGAGCACCCAACACGGGGGTTTCTCTGGAATTCCTTTGAAGCTTGGACTACGTGAGTGGGAGAATGCAGGGTTAGTCTCTGGTGAGTGTCCCAGAGTCGTAAACGTGTTAGAAGCAGACTTGTTGGCACCAAAGTCCAGTAATTTTCATTAATCCTAAAAACTTTGGGTCTTAGGAAGAATGTGCTTTATTTGCGTTCAGGACAGAGTCAATGATTTACCCCAGATACCTTACAGTATGTTGTCTTCTTACTTACTCTAAACTGTCACCATCGATTCAGATAATGGCCAACCTCCCTGCTGTCTTTGAAATGATATCAATGATAGGCTACTCATTTTCCATGAGACAAATCTGTCCTCATATCAAGGTTAGTCCTGTCCGACACTGCAGAGGTCATTGAGGCTCTTGAAATCTCCTTCAGAGTGCTCGCAGTCAAACATTTACACTCATGCACATTTATATGCACACACAGACAAAACACTCATGTGATGTGACTTGATTAAAGGTTAGCTTTTTTGGGAGGAAATTATGCATACACTGTGTTTATTGGTCTTGTTGCTTCCATCCCACATTCTTTAATAAATCCAATCACTGTGCGCGGACACCACTATCATGGCCTGGAAAATGAAGGGGATAATATCATACCTGCAGTAAGTATTGAATAATTCTTAGTTCCACAAACGTGTATGGGAAAATGTGCTTCAGTAACGTGTAAGCAAATAATAAATAAAAGAGTGGAAGGATTGCATGCATTGCATCAACCTTGATTCACTCTGCATTACCTAAATGATGCATTACAAAGCTACATTTTAAAGTATTGATGAATATGTCAACATGGATGACGACATGTTGCAAATCCGACAACTAGCTGATGAGATATGAATTGTACAGATCGGATTTCTTCGGTTTATCATTATGTCAGATCTTACAGCATATTGTTAGATATTAATGTGCAATGCTGTAATGGAGACAGGATAGCAACAGCTCTATTGAGAGCTTGTGCCAACAAACAGGATGATGGATGAGTTTCTGTATTCAGATATGCAGCAAATGCTCTGCCAGATCAGACAAAAAATACCCACCATTCAATGATGTGCCTCCTTAACTATTTACATTTGACGAGTGTCAAAACAGTTTTACTAAAAACTAGGGCTGTCAATTGATTAAAGTTTTTTGAAATGCCAAATAATTGATTTAATCACATATATTTGCTGAGGAATAAAAAAAACTAATTAAGTCAATTCAAATATACTACATTAGTATGGCAGAGAATTGGATATAAAATGTGGCTTTAGAACAGAACAAACTACCAAGTATGCCTCAAGGTTATTATGACAAAACAAGCATTAAAGTAAGCTAAAACAACTAAAAATCAAGATATATCTTATTTTAATTCAGTCACTCAATTACTGTTTTTTTTTTCTCATTTGGGTTACAATGATTATGATTCCCTGAAAAGGGGAACGAGACACTGCGTCCTAGGATGCTTATGGGGAGCGCCTCCAGCGTGACCGGTGTCTGAAGCACATGTCTAAATGCGACAATAACTTTGGCAGGTGACAGCTTATGACGTCACTAGCGGTGCGACCAGAGTATGAAATTAAGCTTGTAGTACATATCAAAAACTTATTTTGTCTGAAGGAGACATCAGCAAGCATACCCGAAACATGGAAGTGTCTCTTTCCCCTTCTCAGGGAACCGTGGTTACATTCGTAACCCGAGACTTTCCCTCTCAAATGAGAACTCGCACTGCATCCTGGGAAGCATACGAATGAATGGGAATGAATGCTGTAACAGTCAATGACTCCACAGAGATAGATCCGGAGTCTCAGTTCCCCTTTCTAGAGGGTACCTACCAGCAGCTGTTGTGACTCTATTCCCTAGGGCCAGAAACCCCAGCTACATACCCCGTGGGCAGAGCTCAGGTCCTGGTATTCTTCAGAATACCTTCAAGGGAATAGGGCCAAGGATAAGGAATATTTTGCTTGTCACGTTAGAGGAAACTATACCCCTGACGAATGGAGGTCTCAGGAAAACAACTCTCCAAATGAGAGGAGACCTGGCAGCACTCTAAAAAGAAAATATTATCAAGGAGGCTCGTAGAAAGCCAACGACAGACCGCTCTCCAAAGTCACGCCTCCTCCAAAACACATGAATGCACACAGCAGTCTGCAAAGCGGCATGAGATGAAAGATGGCGTTAAATTACCTCGTCTCAAAGCACATACCATTACAATAATAATGAATGCAAACAACTTACAGAGCTCTTACTTCTACCTCCTGACTTCTGCAGATTAATTTTTGGTGTTGATAGTGTTGACAGAAACTCATAAATCGGAGTATGAGGATGTGAACAGCTCCTGGTAAAAAGTCAAGGGTTGCAACCTCGTGATTGCGGATATGACATGGCATGAACACAGCATAAGCTTGTTGTTGTTTTGGTTCAGGGGGAACTGTAAAAGATGACTGCTGTTTGTTTACGCTGCCCGGTGACTGTGTTTGCAATGCGGGAATGTGCTGATGATGTGTGATGTCTACTCGAGCAGGGTGCGGGGAGATATGAAGATTCATGTTCATACACATATGTTGACAGGCCAAATGCAGTGATTGAAAATGTTACCTGAGACTTCGACAGAAGATATATGTACATGTTGTAATATTTAGACCACTTCTATTATTGATTGCTATCAGGCTGTGAAGAGAGTTTCAGCCACTATAACAAAAAGTGTTTATTAAACAAATCGCCTAGCCTAACTTTAATTTTAAAAGAGTGATTTCTAGCCATGAAAAATTAAAAAATATAAAAGAAAATGTTGATTTTTTTTTTTCTTATTCAAGACCTTATCCGTTATCCAGATCACAAAATATCAATTGAGCCTTCAAATATTGGACAATGGGTTCTTAATATATATATACATTTATATATATATATATATATATATATATATATACACACACTGAACAAAATTATAAGCACAACACTTTTGTTTTTGCCCCCATTTTTCATGAGCTGAACTCAAAGATCTAAGACTTTTTCGCTGTTCACAAAAGGCCTATTTCTTTGAAATATGTTCACAAATCTGTCTAAATCTGTGTTAGTGAGCACTTCTCCTTTGCCGATATAATCCATCCACCTCACAGGTGTGACATATCAAGATGCTGATTAGACAGCATGATTATTGCACAGGTTTGCCTTAGGCTGGCCACAATAAAAGGCCACTCTAAAATGTGCAGTTTTATCACACAGCACAATGCCACAGATGTCACAAATTTTGAGGGAGCATGCAATTGGCATTCTGACTGCAGGAATGTCCACCAGAGTTGTTGCTGGTGAATTTAATGTTAATTTCTCTACCATAAGCCGTCTCCAAAGGCGTTTCAGAGAATTTGGCAGTACATCCAACAGGCCTCACAACCGCAGACCACGTGTAACCACACCAGCCCAGGACCTCCACATCCAGCATCTTCACCTCCAAGATTGTCTGAGACCAGCCACCCGGACAGCTGCTGCAACAATCGGTTTGCAGTTTGCATAACCAAAGAATTTCTGCACAAACTGTCAGAAACCGTCTCAGGGAAGCTCATCTGCATGCTCGTCGTCCTCATCGGGGTCTCGACCTGACTGCAGTTCGTCATCGTAACCAACTTGAGTGGGCAAATGCTCACATTTGATGGTGCCTGGCACTTTGGAGAGGTGTTCACTTCACGGATGAATCCCGGTTTTCACTGTACAGGGCAGATGGCAGACAGCGTGTATGGCGTCGTGTGGGTGAGCGGCTTGCTGATGTCAATGTTGTGGATAGAGTTGCCCATGGTGGCGGTGGGGTTATGGTATGGGCAGGCGTATGTTATGGACAACAAACACAGGTGCATTTTATTGATGGCATTTTGAATGCACAGAGATACCGTGACAAGATCCTGAGGCCCATTGTTGTGCCATTCATCCACGACCATCACCTCATGTTGCAGCATGATAATGCATGGCCCCATGTTGCAAGGATCTGTACACAATTCCTGGAAGCTGAAAACATCCCAGTTCTTGCATGGCCAGCATACTCACCGGACGTGTCACCCATTGAGCATGTTTGGGATGCTCTGGATCGGCATATACAACAGTTTGTTCCAGGTCCTGCCAATATCCAGCAACTTCGCACAGCCATTGAAAAGGGGTTGACCAACATTCCACAGGCCACAATTAACAGCCTGATCAATTCTGCGAAGGAGATGTGTTGCACTGCGTGAGGCGAATGGTGGTCACACCAGATACTGATTGGTTTTCGGGAGGAGCTGTGGCAGTGTGTGCGGCCCAAACACACATGATGTTGGCCGCCACCACAGGTACCACAACCAATGGTAACAGGACATCCATGCTCACCGGACTTGGCAGCACCTGAACCACCAGAGTTGGAAGCACTGAGACCACTGGACTTGGATCTGAAACCACTGGACTTTGCGCTTTCATCACTGCACGTGCCAACATCATTGGGAGGTCCACCACCTTAGATGGCATCCTTTGTTGGTACTGGCATGCAGCCATGATGGCTGGGGAATCTGGAGTTCCGGCCATGACTGCTAAGGATGTGTGATTGGTCTAATGTGCTGGGTCCATAGCAAGCGAGTGGTTATCCAAGTCCTGCTCAAGACCATCATCTCAACAAAATCTCCCTCGAGGATCATAAACGGAAAAAGGTATTTTCTTGTTTAACTGTTCATTGAGTCCGGAATAATAATAGGAGATCAAAGCACTGTCATGGTAGTGAGTCTGATAAGCAAGGTCCAGAAACTCTCTGGTATGGTACTCAAGGGAACAATCATTCTGGGTGAAGAGGGGGAGGCGTATTGCTGCTAGAGCCATACTTTGGTTGGTCGTTCTGTCACGGTTTGCAGGGACAGGGAAAGGCAAGTATCTATATGCAGCAGTTTATTTGCAAAACACTCAAACAAAGATAATCCAAAAAGAAATTACAATAATAATCCAGACAGGTGGCGAGGGTACGAGGGCACTAGGGTTTTACTCTAATGAATTGTTGAAAAATGACCAAGATGATACCATTCACACTCCGACAACGCCACCCTGGGAATTTCACCCAAAGAATTTAGACTGATCCCTTTCAAAAGGCATACACAGGTTCGTATCACCGATAAGAGTCAGAGACATGGATCATCGTACAAAACTCTTTATTAACAATCTTAGATAAAAACAATGTCAAAATGAATAGTGAAACATTTGTTCCCAACATGCCACTGAGGGTCTAGACCAAAGTCAAGGGCAGGGACTTGAGCTTACCAACAGAGACAAAGTCAGACCACGCCACTCGCAGAGGAAGGATCACTGCACTTCACTGTGCACACACACAGAAACACACAAACACACGCACACACACACACACACACACACACACACACACAGATATTAATACAAAATCACAGCACACGGTGAGGAAGATACCACCACCCAAATAAGCCAGTTATCTGCCCCTTGATCAGGCCCTGCCAAAACACACAAAAAGATGCACATCAAATAAATTGTCACTTTGGGAGCTGGGTTGATTGTAGAGCTCAGTCAACTTAGTCAAACACAAGACCAAAATAAAGAAAAATAAATGTTGCACTTAACGAGTCAGTAAATAAACAGTTACTTAGAGCAAAGCCAAATGTCAACAAAATGCAAACAAATATATTTTAAAAGTGTTTATTTCAAAATCAATAAAGGAAACAAAATTGTGGCAAGGGGGGCATGGTTCAGCGAAGTCTGTAGTGGGAGAGAGAGAAAGGAGATGAGCGGTGCGCAAGTAGTTCAAGTCAGAGCCTGTCTACGGAGAGCCTTGGCACTTCCTATTAGCCCCATTCTATCATCTTGGTTGCAGTTCCATTAGAATTCCACTGGAGGTGATTGTGGGCGAGTGCAGACTGAATGGGAGTCTATGGAGCTAGATGGCTAAATGTATCTCTTTCTCCTGCTTGTCATTGAATCAACATAGATTTTATTGTTGATTCCACAAGTTCAATATAGATTATAGGCCAAAAGTCGAATGAATGAGTACTTATGTCCTTTCGATTTCTTACAGGTTGGGCCGTTGTTGGCCGAAACACGCTAGCATTCTGCTAGACGGATTTGCGACTGATTCCGACCAGAGACCCTGTTTGATGGCACCTGAAGCTAAAGCAGAATCAGAAATATTATCTTAAGGAGGACTTTCTGTCGAAGTACATTTTTGTGTACTGTATTTATATTTTCCTGCAGGCACTTTATTTTCATATTGATATATAAGTGCTGAAATGAACTGCCGTAAAGGAGAGTTAAATTTTCATAGGTTCATAGGTATAGTTCATAGGTATTTTCTTTTACTATTTTCTAGGGGTTTCTTAATTTTAGACGAGTTGACCAGCACACATTATTTTGCAATGCAATATTAATCATGAATAAAATATAATTTGCAGTCCAGTGCAAGTGAAATTTAGGATTTGGGTCGAATTCAAAAAACTTTAGAAGTCAAAACTAGAATTATGAAGATAGGCATGTGTTTGTGTGTGTCTTGCATTCTCTAAAAATAATGACAAAAATATATGACAAGACTCGCCCTTACGCATCTGTCCCAGGGAAAAAAGTTCAGGCTCAGGATTTTTTCTACTATCACCCCTGTGTAAATATCTTGATATTGATTAAACTTGCTCATTTTGTGGTCTTTTTGAAGAAAATGCTGCCCATTTATTTTGTGAATACATTTAGGGTTGATTTAAGTCCTTATTTTTAATCCTACTAATGTGACCCACCGTTTTATCCTTAACTAAATTATTTATTTTTATTACGAAATCCCAAAATTCAAATTAAATTCAGTTCATTTCTTTATTTTATATCCAAACATTTTCATCCACAAGCAAAAGTGGCGTACTACGGTTATTTCAGCCGTAGTATGCCGTTCAGCTTATTTCATATAATATCAACTATTATTCACTGTTTTATTTATCTATGTAAGTCAGTATATTGCAGTGTGAACCTATATCCCTGATGTATTAGATTAAAATGTGTATACTTGGTAATTTAACAACTTATTTAATATCAACAATTATTCACTATTTTATATGGTTATTTATCTGTAAGCCAGTGGGTCATTCTCTAATTTAGGGTACATTTCATGTCAGCAAAAAAATCACAAGAGCACTGTCCTTTCTCAGTGGAACATTAAGTGTCTCAATATAGTATATTAATTCAGTGTTACATATCTGTTATCTGCAGAGCTTAAATATTAACCGTTTTTATTTATTTTTTTAATTAAAAACATGTTTTTACTTCAGAGTTTGTCAACTATGTTACGGACAAACAGGGTGTTATACAAACCATTCAATTCAGTCTTGCACTTGAAATTAAATGCAATTTAGAAGGCTCTTGAGTCCATTTCTGCCACACATACAATTGTTATTTAAAATGATTTTCATAATTAACCTTTTTTTAAAGATGAACATGGACAAAGATGTTTTTCATCATAAATCTCCATTAAAGTTATTTTTGCTAATTAAAAAAGATGTTATAGTAAACTCCAACCTATGCAAATAAGTAGAATGCTTAAAAATGTCAGAAACATCAATATTGGCTACTTTAACTTTAAAAATCTAAGTGTAACCTTGGATGACAATGAAAATCACACGGTTGACACAAGTAACCTAGTTGACTGGACATATTGTTAACCATGGACAACATTTTATTCATGAGACAGAATTGAATTAGCAAAGTTGCTTTCGGTGAAAACCTCTTTTATTTTAAATGTAGAATTATTAAACAGTACAGAAATGCACATAATTCCACAGAGAATACATTGAAATGCACACTAAAAAACATCTTTCATGTTGGTCATGAGTGCATTGTGCACAAGCAGTGACCTGCGCACCTCAGAGGAAACAGAGGCATGTTGAAGTTGTCGCCTAGACTTGGATCCTGGGGATTCTGACACATGCTCTTGTGTCTTTTTAGTTTCTTGCAAAATGTATCTGATTTGCTTTTCAAGCAAGTCTCTCAGTTTCAACATAGTTGATGGTTAATAATACGGCCGTTGACAATATGCTTTTCTACATCAAATATTGAAAAAAACTGAGAGGAGACTCACCATGGTGTGTTTGAAATGGCCTCCACAGAGGAAAATTACATTACATGGTGCTGGTCACATGGTCTTGGGACAAACCATTTTTGAGTTGCTGGGGGAGGTTTTGTTTGTAACATAGTTGACCAACATTTTGTGGACACGAATAAATTCATATATTTTAAGTATTTAAATAAAGAACTTGTATTTGAAACTATTATTTTCCTTTAATATTAAGACTTTTGTCAAAGATTGCAAAAAGAATTGCTTTATTTTAATGATTTTAATGGACATTTTTGGACCCTCAACTTTCTCACATTGAAATCGGACATGGACAAAACTGTACATTTAGGGCCATAATGACACATTTTAAGCAAAATGAAGAATATATTGCACATATTGTCTGTGTGATGTTATTTCATTAAGCAAGCTTACACATAAAATGCAATTTGTTTGAAAAAATGTGATTGTGTAAGCATATACTGTAAGTGTATTTAACATCAGTGGACATGCAGTGTACCCTAAATTATAGAATCACCCCAGTATTTCGCGGTATGCATATGATGTTCCTATATCACCTATTATTCACTATTTTATTTATTGGTGTAAAACAGTATATTGTTGTGTATTAGATTAAAATGCTTATACTTGATAATTTAACATCTTATTTAAAATAATACGTACTATTATTCACTATATTATATGTTTTATTTATCTGTGTAAGGTAGTATTTTGCGTGTATTAGATTAAAATACTTAGTCAATTTATCAACTATTATTCACTATTTTATTTATCGGTGTAAGACAGTATATTGTGGTGTATTAGATTAAAATACTTGTAGTCAATTTAACAGCATGTTTCATATAATATGAACTATTATTCACTATTTTATGTTTTATTTATCTATGTAAGACAGTATTTCGTGGTGCATTAGATTAAAATGTGTATACTTGGTAATTTAACAGCTTGTTTAAATTATTTTATATATTTTATTTATCTATGTAAGTCAGTATATCATGGTGTCCACATGATGTTCCTATATAAATGATGTAATAAATTAAAATATGTATACTTGATAATATAATTTCATATAATATGAACTATTATTCACAAATGTATATGTTTTATTTAACCGTAATGCTTTTTATTTTTTAAACTCATTTGTGACATTTCGTCTGCTCAGAAAGATTTAAGAATCTGTGACATTATCCAGATAGGCGCATAAAAGCTACCTCATTAAGTTCAACACATGTTTAAAACTAACTTTTTAAATGTTTAATAAAATTAACAGCTTATTTTATGTTTTATAGATCAATGCTTTTTATTTCTGAAAAAAAACTACTTTGTAACATCTCATCTGCTCAGGAAGATTTAAGAGTCTGTGACATTATCCAGATAGACGCATAAATACCTCCTCATTAAGTTTAACACATGTATAAAACTTACTTTTAAATACTTAATAAACTTAACATCTTATTTAATTTATTTTATAAGCTTTATTTGTCATCAATGCTATTTCTTTAAACTCTTTTTCATTCTCTCCCACAGACATCGCTGATCCATCCGAAAATCATATCCGTGGATCCTCTGTTCATAATTTCAGTGTTCTGTGAACATTATCCTCAATAATAAAAACTTTCCCTGAAAACATTCCTAACAGTTACACCAAGCAGATTGGGGCGTCATAAACACACCGGAACCACACAGGGCCAAAAAGGTCACAAACCACCTGATAGTCATAAACCCCTCCCCATGGGCATATCCTGTCATAAACATCTATCAAGGGGGTCATAAATCATTTTTGACATAAGCTACAGTATATCAACTACTAAGGGTCTCATAAGGGCGGGTGGAGTGATGGAGAGCCTCATAAGGGCAGGTGGAGTGATGGAGGGACTAATAAGGGCAGGTGGAGTGATGGAGGGTCTCATAAGGGCAGGTGGAATGATGGAGGGTCTCATAAGGGCAGGTGGAGTGATGGAGGGTCTCATAAGGGCAGGTGGAGTGATGGATGGATAACACAAAAGCAGTCATTTTCACAGCACAATGTCCTTGGAGCTCCCCTGTTAGATATACATAATAAAACGTGTTTTTACAGCAAAATCACAACTATACTATACTGTCTAACGTCTTTACACCTTCAACAATTCAACAGTTTACTCTACAGTAGTTCAACACATGCAATTTCAACACAAGGGACCGTGTTTACTCACATTTGAAAACACCCGCGTCGCTGATCTCTGCGATTGTTGATATTAGCTGTGTCCCAATGTGAAGGCTGGATAATTCGAAGGCCGCGGACTTCGAAGGATGCAGCCTATTCGTCCTTCGAAGGACGCACCATGTAGCCTTCGTAGGATTTCCTAATTGCGCAACCAGGTGTTCCCGATTACCGCTCCTGGCGCCAAGCAACAGTGCGAGAGTACAGCTGCCATCCTGATAATTCATTTTGATATAATTGAGTAAACAGCTATGGAGCCAGAATTGGCTATTGCCATTTTTTTTGTTTTATATTTTAATGGAGGACATGGGGAGGATGTTTCAGCCCCGGCGCCGCCGAGTCATGTATTTTCGGCTTAACCAAGACCATAGCCAGAGCTGGTTTACTGCGTCCCAATTCAGAGGCTGCGTCCTGAATGGCTAGATTACACTTTAAACTGCTCAAGTATTGGGTGAATACAGCATCCACATTTTTCTTTCCTGGTCTGTACTTAAGGCTGAAACTGTACGTGGACAAAGCCGATAGCCATTGGTGCCCCGTAGCATCCAACTTGGCCGTAGTTAGGAGGTACGTGAGGGGATTGTTATCAGTCCTCACCTCGAATGTAACCCCATACAAATACTCATGCAGCCTGTCTACCACAGCCCATTTTAGAGCTAAAAATTCTAGCTTATGAGCCGGATAATTTCTCTCAGAAGGGGACAAACTATGGCTGATGAACGCAACGGGACGCTGCCCCTCAGAGTGTGGCTGATAAAGAACTCCTCACAACCCATCCCAGCTGGCATCCACATGTAATACATATGGCCGCTAAGGATCTGCAAATGCCAGTATTGGGGCTTGCGTCAACCGCCGTTTCAATTCCTGGAACGCACGCTCACATTCCTCATTCCACCGGGACACCAAAGTGTCAGTAGCTCTGCCCAGGGAATGTTTCTTCCCTGGTTCCAGTGAGACGCCATCACCCAACAATTGATTCAGAGGGCGACAAAGGCTTGAATACCCCCTCACAAACCTCCGGTAATACCTGCAAAACCCCAGAAATTACCTTAGTTGTGTCACAGTCTGAGGCCTTGGCCACGTAACTACCGCCTCCACTTTTGATGGGTCAGTGGCAACCCCTTCTTTGGACACTACATGCCCTACATAGGTTACTAATGTTCGACAAAATTGGCATTTGTCCACTGACAGTTTCAGACCCTCTTCACGCAACCTATCTAGCACATTGAGCAGCCTCTCGTTATGCTCGTCTAGAGTCTGTCCGAATACTATCAGGTCATCGAGGAACACCAGCACCTCCAGGAAATTCATGTCACCCACAGTACGCTCCATGACTAGTTGGAAGGTAGCTGGTGCCCCACAAATCCCCTGAGGCATCCGTTCAAACTCATAGAATCCGAGTGGACAAATGAACACCGTTTTCTCGTTGTCTTCAGGGTTCATCAGTATCTGATAGTAGCCACTCCTTAAATCTTGCACCGTAAACCACTGGCTGCCTGAGAGACTGTGCAATGCATCCTCAATCCGCAGTAGAGTATATTGGTCGGGAATGTTTCTGCGATTCAATGTGCTATAGTCCATCCTAACACTTCCCGACTTTTTCCGCACCACCACGATGGGAGATGCGTATGGACTTCTAGACT
This sequence comes from Rhinichthys osculus, assembly GCA_029959095.1. Lineage (NCBI taxonomy): Eukaryota > Metazoa > Chordata > Actinopteri > Cypriniformes > Leuciscidae > Rhinichthys > Rhinichthys osculus. The sequence continues at coordinate 5,198 of JARWKJ010000097.1, read as the reverse complement.
CAGAAATGATGCCGCACTTTTGCAACTCAACCAAGTTTTCCCGCTCATCCTCCAAGTCTTTGGGAGCCAAACGCCGAGACCTCTCCTGGAAAGGAGTGGGATCAGTCAACTTGATTTCATGAACAGTACTGCAAGAACAACCCACATCCCATTCATGGGAAGAAAACACATCTCCCCTTTCTAGAAGTTTCTCGCATAGTCAACGCCTGGCCTCCAAAGGAAGATGAGAATCTCCAAAGTTAACCCTCTGGGTCTAAGGTGTTTTTGGGGTCCTTGAGATGTTTTGACATGCCCTGACATTTGTGCTTTTTTCAGTTGCTTATAAACATATTAATGGCACAGGTGAAATTACACTCTATTTAGCACAAACAGGGCGACCATAATATGTGAGCAACATGTATGTACATATTTGTATTTTTGAGAGAATATTGTTTATGCATGGTTATTGAAAAAAACTAAAAATTAAAGTTTCTGAAATAAGGCCACAAAACACATACAAAATATATGTCCACAAGACTTTTGACTAATGGGTGTTGTCGCCTAGAGTTTTTGCTTCAAAATTATCTGAAAATCATCCTGCCTAATCATTCCCATAAAACAATAGATTGTTTTAAATTGTGAAAAACATTGAACGGCCCAACCCCCTCATGTATAATTAGGTGGTTCTCACCTGAGAAGACAAAGACCCGCATAATAATGAGCCTTTCATTTAGGTGTGTCACACAAGAAAGAATGCGAGGACAATATATACTGTATACATACACACACACACACACACACACACACACACACATACATATATATATATATATATATTGAAAATCCAAATATAAATGAAAGTCAAAAGCAAATTTTTAGTCATACCTGGAAACAAATCTTGTTCAAATAGGTTATATGGGCCATTCTATTGAATTGGTTCAAAGTTAGAGTTGGAAACATCTTGAAAAGAAAATTGTCTTTTTCCATAAATCTCTTATAAAGTATTATTTTTTTTTAAAGTAGGCCAATACATTTTATCATACATATTTCAAAGTTAAGGATTCGTTATTTTGATATAGCCTAGCTTGCATTGGAACAAACACTATAACAGTTGATTAGTTTATTTTTGACAAAACATACTATATATTTAACATATGAGCAGAAACTGTCTAACAAAAGCTTATTTGATGTCTATTTTAGAGTAAAATCTTTATAATCCATCCAAAACTAGTCAACGAAATGTTGTCATTAAAGACACTATTCTATATCGCGATTAGAACAAATCTCAGTAGGCTATAGCAATATAGTTTGGCGAGGTAAAGTACAAGATTCTTATTAAACTGGATGTTTTATCCAGCTAATATGGGCGTTTCCATGGTGTAGCGACAATGACTCTGTTTGGGGAAATTATTTAACTCAAATGGGGAAGATTATTCATTAGATAATGAATATGTAATCGCATACATAAATTAAATTATCCCAAATAGGGAATGGACTAAACATTACCATATAGGAATAATTAACACGATTGATCGTAGTAATTATTGATATAGAGGTCAGTTAAGTCAGATTAATTATCAGGATTACCTGCCTGTATACCGAGTGAATATTTTCCGCTGGCCACACGGAAGTATCTGCTCGTATACGGCACTTTCAGATGTTTAAAATAGTTAACCGAGGTAGAGCTTTGGTAACTTTACAGACCTTTGACATATTAAAGAGACTTCAATCATGGGACAATGAGACAGATTCGATTCAAAGGATTATGGAATTTAATAACACAATACTAAGGGTTATATAGACTACTAAAAATCACGCAGGAGTAAATAATATGCATATCAAAACAAACAATTAATACAGGATTGCAATATGACGTATTTAAAAAGAGACAGTTAGAGTGAGAGAGAGAGAGAGAGAGAGAGAGAGAGAGAGAGAGAGAGAGAGAGAGAAAGAACAGTTCAAAACAGTTCAACAGAGACCCAAAGGATTCCAACATTAATCTAGACAACTTTAAGCAGCACTTAATTGAGATTTGTACGTTACTTGATTTAAACACGGTCCCTTTGTGTTGAGTTGTGTTACAAAGGCAGCGTGGTTGGAGTTGTCTGGCGCGTCTTCCGGTAGGAGGCAGATGTTTGCGATTGCTTCAGCTGCGGCCCGTACGAGAGGCGATTAATCTTAAACTTGTTTCGTTCTTGAATGAAACCGAACTATCAACTGAGTTAAGAAAGCAACTTAGATTTAAAACAAAGTAGAAAAACGACGAAGAAGGAAAACTCCGGCTGGAGTTTAGCAGGAAAGTTTAGGAATCTCTCTCTGGCGTAGGAAACTGCACAGAGGATAAGGTGGCGGTCTATTTTGAAGGGGCGAGGGACACGCCCTTCTCACGTGTTTGATCCAATCGTTTTGCAGGAGGGCGGGTCGGCAGACCTTGTGATTCACGCCCTCCCGGATCATGTGCATAGGGGATAAAACTTGTTCGAAATACACTTCTAAACTAGTATTAATAAAAGCATGCATCATATTACATTCTGGGTTGATGATTCAATCTCCTTTGATTATTCTGATTACAACCATACCAAATTCGGCATTCCTAGGGCTTAGTGAAATGCAGATACATGATTTCCGTGATTAAAACCGATGTTAAATTGATCACATATCATAAAAGCTTACAGTTATACCAGTTTTGTCACCAGGGAATCATGAAAACACAACCACAAAACATTATACATTTACAAAAGGGGATTTTGATCCCATGTGTTCAGAATGTTCCGTGTGTGTAAATGGGTGTTCAGAAGTTCAACCAGCGTTGGTCACGCGGTGAATTTGTGATCGAGTCCAGTATGTATGTGTGTTCGGAGTTCATTGACCGATGGTGACGGGGGGGTTGAACTCGCGACCAGTCCCGTGTGAGCGTGTGTGCTTCGAATTTGATGAGTTTAAGCAACTGCTACAATGGCCAGTTGTCTAATCTTACAATTCTCTTCTGTGTGTGTAAGCGAAAAACCCCAGGGGGATTCCACGTGTGTGCGCTTATCTGAATGGACAATGTTCGTCTTGTCACCTTCAGAGGGGTTCTTCCACGTGATTCTGATTCCAAGATGGGCCCTTTGGTCACATGTCTGTGTCAGCGTGATAAGCAATGCATTTCTTTGTTTAACCATTCGTGGCAAACGCCAGTGTGTGAATCAGAGTCAGTAATTCAATCAAATCCAAGCCCCATTTGCTTTGTGTGGCAAATTACAACAGAGAGACTTTGTGATTGACTCGGTAACCTAATCAACAGTCCCAATGACCCTTACTTTTGTCATAGTCTCTGAATTAAAAGAATGCAAAACCAGCAGTTTAAGAAAATGGCAGATCTTACCATGGCTACATTCCCCCTTTGATGGTTCGACAGGACCCGTGGGGGTGGACCTCGTTGGACCATCACGATTGCCTTGGTCAGATGGCAGGTAAATCATGGAGGTCGGACTCTGCAGATGCTGGTTAGGGCTGAGGGCTCAGCTCTATGAGGTCCTCCGCGTTTGCTAGCGGGGAGTCTTCTTTCCGAGGGGCCTTACGGAACCCCACGGACATGACTTGGGTGAGCCTGGCTGTAGAGGCTCGCATCTCGTTGACTCGTCGGTACAGGACGTAGGCCAGGCCCAAGGTTAGGGCGTGTCCGATGATCGTTGAAATGCACACGGCAGTGTCAGCGGCGGTCCATGCTTGGACGACTGGTGAGGCGTTCAGGATAGGCATTCTGGACAAGGCTTGGAGGGCGGTGTCCAGGGGAGCGATGTCGACGATCTGTGACCCCCCTTCCTGAATCCATTTCTCCAGCTCTGGGTCGAGGGTGAAGTTGCGATCCTTAAAGAAGGATGGAATCTCTAGTTCGGATTGGTATTCTTCACTCGGGAGGTGGTACAAGGCTAGGTCGTCCAGGTGGAGGATGGCTCCTCGTGGAACTTGGATCCACATGGTCTGGTTCAGCGGGTTGATACGCGTAGCGGTGTCGTGTTGGTCGTAGGTCAGTGTCGCTGACCGTACTGGGGTGTTAACGAGCCATCGGTTTCCCACAATCTCGGCTTGCGTCTCGGTGACTTGGCTGCGGGGTTTAGCATCCGCCGGGCAACGTGCGTCGCTGGCCAGATGTTGCAGGCCGCAGATCCCATCAGTGTTGTCTCTGAGGAACGGCTTGCTAGGGCAGAGATAGTGGATATCTTTGGTGCGGGTGCACATGTGCAGGTTTGGGGCTAGGTACAGCTGAGGGTCGCTGTCGTGGTAGAGTATGTATTGCTCTGCCAAAATCCCACGTTGACAATGTCTTTGAGTCGGTAGATTCGGCTTGATTCTATGATGGGTAAATTCAAGAGGAAGCCTACCTCTCGCTGTGCGGGGTCAACGTACAGTGGAATGGCACTGCCCAAGGAGTAGGCAAGGTGGGTTTGGATCGGGTCAATGGGTGTGGTTATGGCGGAAGCCAGCACGGTTTGTACCAGGCTTAGGGGTATCAGGTATGGCGGGATCCGACCCATAGCTAAGCTGTCTATGGAGCATGTCGGTCATTAATGCTGTGACCAACTGTGTTTGGGCAAAGTCATATTGGAAAACTGTGAACATCTGCTTCATGGAGCTCACAGTCTGATTCAGCATGACGCTGTGAGTGTTGAGGATCGTCACGGTTCCTCTCAGTGTCTTGCCAATGGTTCGCAGGGATTCGCTCTGGGTGGTGAGTTGTTCTTTTAACTGTGGGAGCTCCGTTTGAATTTCAGCCACGTGTCGTCGCACCGTGGCTATGTTCACGGCGTTGACACTGGACATGCCAATGTTGAACAGCGTGCCCACGGCCGCAGCGGCTCCGAGCAACGCTCCCAGGAACCGTTTGGAACGTTTGTTGTGTCCTCCCAATTCCGCTTGGGTGACGGTCATCTTCTCGAGTTGGCTCAGCATGTGCTCGACGTCGGCTTCGGCGTGGTTGAGGGCGGCTTCTGTCCATCGCGCACCTGCCCAACTGTACTGTGCCACCGAGCTTGGGTAATGTGCCCGGTAGACATTTCTGGGGTCGAGTCGCACATACACTTTCTGTGTGTGCGTTCGGCAGTTAGTGATCAGGAGTCCTGGTTGGTCCCTCAACACGATGCCCGAGGCCGGTCCTGGTGAGATGACGTCGGCTGGCGGCTGGCCTCTGGTCGACTGAAGGCACATGAGGACTATCAACAGCAGCATCCTATTAC
>JARWKJ010000096.1:0-48181 GCA_029959095.1 Rhinichthys osculus | reverse complement strand
CTTAGGCATGAGTGTTTGAGAGTGTAGAGCCAAAATGAAATGAGTTCAGACATTCCCTTGAGGCCTGAAAGGCCATCATGTTTTGGAAACAATCCTCTTACCTCTAAGGGACCTCTTTCATAACGTAATCAGCTTTTTACCTCATGTGCTACCTCTTTTAGACTTGTTTTACTGACAAATTTCACCACACTTTTGTAACTGGCGCTGTGGCTTAGATGGTCAAAGCGCCTGTCTCGTAAACAGGAGATCCTGGGTTCAAATCCCAGCAGTGCCTATGCCACAGGATATGGGAGTGCTTAAACTTTTCACACATGAAAGTCTTTGCATGCCGAACAGTGTGTACCTGCACAAAATTGGAAAAACGAAGAAGCGCTGCGCATGCCATACTTCATTGAAGTGGGTCATTTTATGGCTCTGTGGTGCATTTGATGGAGCTTTGGACTTCTAGGATGCGAATGGAGAAATTCCCTGGTTGTGGTTTTGAGTCCCACCAGAAGTGTGAATGGCCTCTTTTGCTCTGATGTCTCTGTGAGTCAGACATATGTTCAAAACTGGGGTCCACAAACTACTTCAGAAGCCTACCCCTCACATTCTGCTCATCTCCCTTATTGGACACAGCCAAGTCGGATCACAGAGTACTCTAGTAATTAGCTCAATTCACCGTTTTGAAATAAGGAGGATAACGAAAATGTATAGCGTCTGGGAGGTTTCGAGAATGGTTTGAAAACCACTGGCTTAGGCCAAAATCTGCTACTTCCTATTGTTGAGATCTAGCCTCTGGATGTGTGTTCAAAACAGTCTTTACAAATATGAATATTTAATTCATGAAAATCTTTCGGGATTTTGTCTTTCAGATCAGCTGAAAGCATAGCAAAAATTGCTTTCCATTTCTCCAGGCTGAGACAGAGTTTAGATGGATTGTAACTGGAGGTTCCAAATACATTTCAGACACAAGTATTGAGAGTTTCAGATATTCCCCCGGATATCTCGGGTTTTGGAAATAATCCCCTAACCTCTTTCATGATGTAAGCCGCTATTTTCCTGTCCTGCAACCTCTTTTTTTTTTTTTTTTTTACTTTTTATTCCAAAACATCGCAGAAGGTTTAGCAAGTGGCGCTGTGGCTTAGTTGGTCAAAGCGCCTGTCTTGTAAACAGGAGATTCTGGGTTCGAATCCCAGCAGTGCCTGTGCCGTGGGATGTGGGCACCGCTCACCTACCCTTTTTACATACGTAAATCTTTGGATGCTGAACAGTGTGTATCTGCACAAAAAGTGGAAATCTAAGAAGTGATGTGCATGCAATAGCGTCTTAAAGCTTGGCTTCTTGTGGCTCTGTGGCGCAATGGATAGCGCATTGGACTTCTAGGTTGTGAATGGAGGTATTCAAAGGTTGTGGGTTCGAGTCCCACCAGAGTCGTGCATACCCTCTTTTGCTCAGATGTCTTTGTGTTGGACAAGCATACGCTTAAACCCTTGGATCCACAAACTACTTCTGAAGCATCCCCGTCACGCTCTGCTTATTTCGCTTATTGCACACACCCAACTCGGATCATAGAGTACTCTACTAATTAGCTTAAGTCACCTATTTAAATAAGGGAGATAACAAGAATGGGTTGAAATCCAATGGCTCAGGCCAAAATCTGCAACTACCTATTGTTGGCCACCTACCTAGCACAGGAAAAAAAAACATGCTTTCCATTTCTCCTAGCTGAAACAGCGTTTAGATGTATCGTAACTGAGAGTTTCGATCCAAAATGAAATGGTTTGAGATATTCCCATGTCCCTGAACAGAAGCCTGCACACCTTTCAGGTTTTGGAAATAACCCTCTAACTTCAAAGGGACCTATTCATGATGTAATCAGCTATTATCCTGACGTGCTACCTCTTTTAGACTTTGTAGACAAAAGCATCGAATCAGGGACAGCACCTTGCGCTGTGGCTTAGTTGGTCAAAGCGCCTGTCTAGTAAACAGGAGATCCTGGGTTCGAATCCCAGCAGTGCCTAATCTGTGGCTTCTAAGAGTAGTCGTTCAACCTTTTCAGATGTTAAAGTCTCGACAGGAAAGACAATCTGGACCTCTTGGTTGCAAATGAAGGCTTTATAAAGGTTGTTGGTTTTTGGGTCCCACCTGAGTCACGAATGGTGTCCCTTTGCATAGATATCTTTGCCAGACTGACATTTGCTTAAACCTGGGGTTTTACCAACTTTTTCAGGAGCCGACACAGCACATTTTTCTTGTTTTCCTTATTGGGCACACACAAGTCAGATCATTGAGTACGTTACTAATCAGTCAATTATTTGATTCACCTGTTTTAAATGAGAGAGAGATAATAAAAACATATATGTGGTGCAGATGCGCTTCAAGAATGGTTTGCAAGCCCCTGGCTTAGGGCCGAAATCTGCTACTACCTATTGATAAAGTCAAGCCTATGGATATTTGTACAAACAAAGTCTTTACATATATGAAGAATAATACATGGATATCTTTTTGGATTTTGCCCTTTCATATCAGAAGAAAGCTCAGGAAACATTTTAGGCATGAGTGTTGAGAGTGTAGAGCCAAAATGAAATGAGTTCAGACATTCCCTTGAGGCCTGAAAGGCCATCATGTTTTGGAAACAATCCTCTTACCTCTAAGGGACCTCTTTCATAACGTAATCAGCTTTTTACCTCATGTGCTACCTCTTTTAGACTTGTTTTACTGACAAATTTCACCACACTTTTGTCACTGGAGCTGTGGCTTAGCTGGTCAAAGCGCCTGTCTCGTAAACAGGAGATCCTGGGTTCAAATCCCAGCAGTGCCTATGCCACAGGATATGGGAGTGCTTAACCTTTTCACATATTAGAAGTCTTTGCATGCCGAACAGTGTGTACCTGCACAAAATTGGAAAAAACGAAGAAGCGCTGCGCATGCAATACTTCCTTGAAGTGGGTCATGTTATGGCTCTGTGGTGCAATTGATGGAGCTTTGGACTTCTAGGATGCGAATGGAGAAATTCCCTGGTTGTGGTTTTGAGTCCCACCAGAAGTGTGAATGGCCTCTTTTGCTCTGATGTCTCTGTGAGTCAGACATATGTTCAAAACTGGGGTCCACAAACTACTTCAGAAGCCTACCCCTCACATTCTGCTCATCTCCCTTATTGGACACAGCCAAGTCGGATCACAGAGTACTCTAGTAATTAGCTCAATTCACCGTTTTGAAATAAGGAGGATAACGAAAATGTATAGCGTCTGGGAGGTTTCGAGAATGGTTTGAAAACCACTGGCTTAGGCCAAAATCTGCTACTTCCTATTGTTGAGATCTAGCCTCTGGATGTGTGTTCAAAACAGTCTTTACAAATATGAATATTTAATTCATGAAAATCTTTCGGGATTTTGTCTTTCAGATCAGCTGAAAGCATAGCAAAAATTGCTTTCCATTTCTCCAGGCTGAGACAGAGTTTAGATGGATTGTAACTGGAGGTTCCAAATACATTTCAGACACAAGTATTGAGAGTTTCAGATATTCCCCCGGATATCTCGGGTTTTGGAAATAATCCCCTAACCTCTTTCATGATGTAAGCTGCTATTTTCCTGTCCTGCAACCTCTTTTTTTTTTTTTTTTTTTACTTTTTATTCCAAAACATCGCAGAAGGTTTAGCAAGTGGCGCTGTGGCTTAGTTGGTCAAAGCGCCTGTCTTGTAAACAGGAGATTCTGGGTTCGAATCCCAGCAGTGCCTGTGCCGTGGGATGTGGGCACCGCTCACCTACCCTTTTTACATACGTAAATCTTTGGATGCTGAACAGTGTGTATCTGCACAAAAAGTGGAAATCTAAGAAGTGATGTGCATGCAATAGCGTCTTAAAGCTTGGCTTTTTGTGGCTCTGTGGCGCAATGGATAGCGCATTGGACTTCTAGGTTGTGAATGGAGGTATTCAAAGGTTGTGGGTTCGAGTCCCACCAGAGTCGTGCATACCCTCTTTTGCTCAGATGTCTTTGTGTTGGACAAGCATACGCTTAAACCCTTGGATCCACAAACTACTTCTGAAGCATCCCCGTCACGCTCTGCTTATTTCGCTTATTGCACACACCCAACTCGGATCATAGAGTACTCTACTAATTAGCTTAAGTCACCTATTTAAATAAGGGAGATAACAAGAATGGGTTGAAATCCAATGGCTCAGGCCAAAATCTGCAACTACCTATTGTTGGCCACCTACCTAGCAAAAGAAAAAAAAAAACATGCTTTCCATTTCTCCTAGCTGAAACAGTGTTTAGATGTATCGTAACTGAGAGTTTCGATCCAAAATGAAATGGTTTGAGATATTCCCATGTCCCTGAACAGAAGCCTGCACACCTTTCAGGTTTTGGAAATAACCCTCTAACTTCAAAGGGACCTATTCATGATGTAATCAGCTATTATCCTGACGTGCTACCTCTTTTAGACTTTGTAGACAAAAGCATCGAATCAGGGACAGCACCTGGCGCTGTGGCTTAGTTGGTCAAAGCGCCTGTCTAGTAAACAGGAGATCCTGGGTTCGAATCCCAGCAGTGCCTAATCTGTGGCTTCTAAGAGTAGTCGTTCAACCTTTTCAGATGTTAAAGTCTCGGCAGGAAAGACAATCTGGACCTCTCGGTTGCAAATGAAGGCTTTATAAAGGTTGTTGGTTTTTGGGTCCCACCTGAGTCACGAATGGTGTCCCTTTGCGTAGATGTCTTTGCCAGACTGACATTTGCTTAAACCTGGGGTTTTCCAACTTTTTCAGGAGCCGACACAACACATTTTTCTTGTTTTCCTTATTGGGCACACACAAGTCAGATCATTGAGTACGTTACTAATCAGTCAATTATTTGATTCACCTGTTTTAAATGAGAGAGAGATAATAAAAACATATATGTGGTGCAGATGCGCTTCAAGAATGGTTTGCAAGCCCCTGGCTTAGGGTCGAAATCTGCTACTTAGGCATGAGTGTTTGAGAGTGTAGAGCCAAAATGAAATGAGTTCAGACATTCCCTTGAGGCCTGAAAGGCCATCATGTTTTGGAAACAATCCTCTTACCTCTAAGGGACCTCTTTCATAACGTAATCAGCTTTTTACCTCATGTGCTACCTCTTTTAGACTTGTTTTACTGACAAATTTCACCACACTTTTGTAACTGGCGCTGTGGCTTAGATGGTCAAAGCGCCTGTCTCGTAAACAGGAGATCCTGGGTTCAAATCCCAGCAGTGCCTATGCCACAGGATATGGGAGTGCTTAAACTTTTCACATATGAAAGTCTTTGCATGCCGAACAGTGTGTACCTGCACAAAATTGGAAAAACGAAGAAGCGCTGCGCATGCCATACTTCATTGAAGTGGGTCATTTTATGGCTCTGTGGTGCATTTGATGGAGCTTTGGACTTCTAGGATGCGAATGGAGAAATTCCCTGGTTGTGGTTTTGAGTCCCACCAGAAGTGTGAATGGCCTCTTTTGCTCTGATGTCTCTGTGAGTCAGACATATGTTCAAAACTGGGGTCCACAAACTACTTCAGAAGCCTACCCCTCACATTCTGCTCATCTCCCTTATTGGACACAGCCAAGTCGGATCACAGAGTACTCTAGTAATTAGCTCAATTCACCGTTTTGAAATAAGGAGGATAACGAAAATGTATAGCGTCTGGGAGGTTTCGAGAATGGTTTGAAAACCACTGGCTTAGGCCAAAATCTGCTACTTCCTATTGTTGAGATCTAGCCTCTGGATGTGTGTTCAAAACAGTCTTTACAAATATGAATATTTAATTCATGAAAATCTTTCGGGATTTTGTCTTTCAGATCAGCTGAAAGCATAGCAAAAATTGCTTTCCATTTCTCCAGGCTGAGACAGAGTTTAGATGGATTGTAACTGGAGGTTCCAAATACATTTCAGACACAAGTATTGAGAGTTTCAGATATTCCCCCGGATATCTCGGGTTTTGGAAATAATCCCCTAACCTCTTTCATGATGTAAGCCGCTATTTTCCTGTCCTGCAACCTCTTTTTTTTTTTTTTTTTTACTTTTTATTCCAAAACATCGCAGAAGGTTTAGCAAGTGGCGCTGTGGCTTAGTTGGTCAAAGCGCCTGTCTTGTAAACAGGAGATTCTGGGTTCGAATCCCAGCAGTGCCTGTGCCGTGGGATGTGGGCACCGCTCACCTACCCTTTTTACATACGTAAATCTTTGGATGCTGAACAGTGTGTATCTGCACAAAAAGTGGAAATCTAAGAAGTGATGTGCATGCAATAGCGTCTTAAAGCTTGGCTTTTTGTGGCTCTGTGGCGCAATGGATAGCGCATTGGACTTCTAGGTTGTGAATGGAGGTATTCAAAGGTTGTGGGTTTGAGTCCCACCAGAGTCGTGCATACCCTCTTTTGCTCAGATGTCTTTGTGTTGGACAAGCATACGCTTAAACCCTTGGATCCACAAACTACTTCTGAAGCATCCCCGTCACGCTCTGCTTATTTCGCTTATTGCACACACCCAACTCGGATCATAGAGTACTCTACTAATTAGCTTAAGTCACCTATTTAAATAAGGGAGATAACAAGAATGGGTTGAAATCCAATGGCTCAGGCCAAAATCTGCAACTACCTATTGTTGGCCACCTACCTAGCACAGGAAAAAAAAACATGCTTTCCATTTCTCCTAGCTGAAACAGCGTTTAGATGTATCGTAACTGAGAGTTTCGATCCAAAATGAAATGGTTTGAGATATTCCCATGTCCCTGAACAGAAGCCTGCACACCTTTCAGGTTTTGGAAATAACCCTCTAACTTCAAAGGGACCTATTCATGATGTAATCAGCTATTATCCTGACGTGCTACCTCTTTTAGACTTTGTAGACAAAAGCATCGAATCAGGGACAGCACCTGGCGCTGTGGCTTAGTTGGTCAAAGCGCCTGTCTAGTAAACAGGAGATCCTGGGTTCGAATCCCAGCAGTGCCTAATCTGTGGCTTCTAAGAGTAGTCGTTCAACCTTTTCAGATGTTAAAGTCTCGACAGGAAAGACAATCTGGACCTCTTGGTTGCAAATGAAGGCTTTATAAAGGTTGTTGGTTTTTGGGTCCCACCTGAGTCACGAATGGTGTCCCTTTGCATAGATATCTTTGCCAGACTGACATTTGCTTAAACCTGGGGTTTTACCAACTTTTTCAGGAGCCGACACAGCACATTTTTCTTGTTTTCCTTATTGGGCACACACAAGTCAGATCATTGAGTACGTTACTAATCAGTCAATTATTTGATTCACCTGTTTTAAATGAGAGAGAGATAATAAAAACATATATGTGGTGCAGATGCGCTTCAAGAATGGTTTGCAAGCCCCTGGCTTAGGGCCGAAATCTGCTACTACCTATTGATAAAGTCAAGCCTATGGATATTTGTACAAACAAAGTCTTTACATATATGAAGAATAATACATGGATATCTTTCTGGATTTTGCCCTTTCATATCAGAAGAAAGCTCAGGAAACATTTTAGGCATGAGTGTTGAGAGTGTAGAGCCAAAATGAAATGAGTTCAGACATTCCCTTGAGGCCTGAAAGGCCATCATGTTTTGGAAACAATCCTCTTACCTCTAAGGGACCTCTTTCATAACGTAATCAGCTTTTTACCTCATGTGCTACCTCTTTTAGACTTGTTTTACTGACAAATTTCACCACACTTTTGTCACTGGAGCTGTGGCTTAGCTGGTCAAAGCGCCTGTCTCGTAAACAGGAGATCCTGGGTTCAAATCCCAGCAGTGCCTATGCCACAGGATATGGGAGTGCTTAACCTTTTCACATATTAGAAGTCTTTGCATGCCGAACAGTGTGTACCTGCACAAAATTGGAAAAACGAAGAAGCGCTGCGCATGCAATACTTCCTTGAAGTGGGTCATGTTATGGCTCTGTGGTGCAATTGATGGAGCTTTGGACTTCTAGGATGCGAATGGAGAAATTCCCTGGTTGTGGTTTTGAGTCCCACCAGAAGTGTGAATGGCCTCTTTTGCTCTGATGTCTCTGTGAGTCAGACATATGTTCAAAACTGGGGTCCACAAACTACTTCAGAAGCCTACCCCTCACATTCTGCTCATCTCCCTTATTGGACACAGCCAAGTCGGATCACAGAGTACTCTAGTAATTAGCTCAATTCACCGTTTTGAAATAAGGAGGATAACGAAAATGTATAGCGTCTGGGAGGTTTCGAGAATGGTTTGAAAACCACTGGCTTAGGCCAAAATCTGCTACTTCCTATTGTTGAGATCTAGCCTCTGGATGTGTGTTCAAAACAGTCTTTACAAATATGAATATTTAATTCATGAAAATCTTTCGGGATTTTGTCTTTCAGATCAGCTGAAAGCATAGCAAAAATTGCTTTCCATTTCTCCAGGCTGAGACAGAGTTTAGATGGATTGTAACTGGAGGTTCCAAATACATTTCAGACACAAGTATTGAGAGTTTCAGATATTCCCCCGGATATCTCGGGTTTTGGAAATAATCCCCTAACCTCTTTCATGATGTAAGCCGCTATTTTCCTGTCCTGCAACCTCTTTTTTTTTTTTTTTTTTTACTTTTTATTCCAAAACATCGCAGAAGGTTTAGCAAGTGGCGCTGTGGCTTAGTTGGTCAAAGCGCCTGTCTTGTAAACAGGAGATTCTGGGTTCGAATCCCAGCAGTGCCTGTGCCGTGGGATGTGGGCACCGCTCACCTACCCTTTTTACATACGTAAATCTTTGGATGCTGAACAGTGTGTATCTGCACAAAAAGTGGAAATCTAAGAAGTGATGTGCATGCAATAGCGTCTTAAAGCTTGGCTTTTTGTGGCTCTGTGGCGCAATGGATAGCGCATTGGACTTCTAGGTTGTGAATGGAGGTATTCAAAGGTTGTGGGTTCGAGTCCCACCAGAGTCGTGCATACCCTCTTTTGCTCAGATGTCTTTGTGTTGGACAAGCATACGCTTAAACCCTTGGATCCACAAACTACTTCTGAAGCATCCCCGTCACGCTCTGCTTATTTCGCTTATTGCACACACCCAACTCGGATCATAGAGTACTCTACTAATTAGCTTAAGTCACCTATTTAAATAAGGGAGATAACAAGAATGGGTTGAAATCCAATGGCTCAGGCCAAAATCTGCAACTACCTATTGTTGGCCACCTACCTAGCAAAAGAAAAAAAAAAACATGCTTTCCATTTCTCCTAGCTGAAACAGTGTTTAGATGTATCGTAACTGAGAGTTTCGATCCAAAATGAAATGGTTTGAGATATTCCCATGTCCCTGAACAGAAGCCTGCACACCTTTCAGGTTTTGGAAATAACCCTCTAACTTCAAAGGGACCTATTCATGATGTAATCAGCTATTATCCTGACGTGCTACCTCTTTTAGACTTTGTAGACAAAAGCATCGAATCAGGGACAGCACCTGGCGCTGTGGCTTAGTTGGTCAAAGCGCCTGTCTAGTAAACAGGAGATCCTGGGTTCGAATCCCAGCAGTGCCTAATCTGTGGCTTCTAAGAGTAGTCGTTCAACCTTTTCAGATGTTAAAGTCTCGGCAGGAAAGACAATCTGGACCTCTCGGTTGCAAATGAAGGCTTTATAAAGGTTGTTGGTTTTTGGGTCCCACCTGAGTCACGAATGGTGTCCCTTTGCGTAGATGTCTTTGCCAGACTGACATTTGCTTAAACCTGGGGTTTTCCAACTTTTTCAGGAGCCGACACAACACATTTTTCTTGTTTTCCTTATTGGGCACACACAAGTCAGATCATTGAGTACGTTACTAATCAGTCAATTATTTGATTCACCTGTTTTAAATGAGAGAGAGATAATAAAAACATATATGTGGTGCAGATGCGCTTCAAGAATGGTTTGCAAGCCCCTGGCTTAGGGCCGAAATCTGCTACTTAGGCATGAGTGTTTGAGAGTGTAGAGCCAAAATGAAATGAGTTCAGACATTCCCTTGAGGCCTGAAAGGCCATCATGTTTTGGAAACAATCCTCTTACCTCTAAGGGACCTCTTTCATAACGTAATCAGCTTTTTACCTCATGTGCTACCTCTTTTAGACTTGTTTTACTGACAAATTTCACCACACTTTTGTCACTGGAGCTGTGGCTTAGCTGGTCAAAGCGCCTGTCTCGTAAACAGGAGATCCTGGGTTCAAATCCCAGCAGTGCCTATGCCACAGGATATGGGAGTGCTTAACCTTTTCACATATTAGAAGTCTTTGCATGCCGAACAGTGTGTACCTGCACAAAATTGGAAAAACGAAGAAGCGCTGCGCATGCAATACTTCCTTGAAGTGGGTCATGTTATGGCTCTGTGGTGCAATTGATGGAGCTTTGGACTTCTAGGATGCGAATGGAGAAATTCCCTGGTTGTGGTTTTGAGTCCCACCAGAAGTGTGAATGGCCTCTTTTGCTCTGATGTCTCTGTGAGTCAGACATATGTTCAAAACTGGGGTCCACAAACTACTTCAGAAGCCTACCCCTCACATTCTGCTCATCTCCCTTATTGGACACAGCCAAGTCGGATCACAGAGTACTCTAGTAATTAGCTCAATTCACCGTTTTGAAATAAGGAGGATAACGAAAATGTATAGCGTCTGGGAGGTTTCGAGAATGGTTTGAAAACCACTGGCTTAGGCCAAAATCTGCTACTTCCTATTGTTGAGATCTAGCCTCTGGATGTGTGTTCAAAACAGTCTTTACAAATATGAATATTTAATTCATGAAAATCTTTCGGGATTTTGTCTTTCAGATCAGCTGAAAGCATAGCAAAAATTGCTTTCCATTTCTCCAGGCTGAGACAGAGTTTAGATGGATTGTAACTGGAGGTTCCAAATACATTTCAGACACAAGTATTGAGAGTTTCAGATATTCCCCCGGATATCTCGGGTTTTGGAAATAATCCCCTAACCTCTTTCATGATGTAAGCCGCTATTTTCCTGTCCTGCAACCTCTTTTTTTTTTTTTTTTTTTACTTTTTATTCCAAAACATCGCAGAAGGTTTAGCAAGTGGCGCTGTGGCTTAGTTGGTCAAAGCGCCTGTCTTGTAAACAGGAGATTCTGGGTTCGAATCCCAGCAGTGCCTGTGCCGTGGGATGTGGGCACCGCTCACCTACCCTTTTTACATACGTAAATCTTTGGATGCTGAACAGTGTGTATCTGCACAAAAAGTGGAAATCTAAGAAGTGATGTGCATGCAATAGCGTCTTAAAGCTTGGCTTTTTGTGGCTCTGTGGCGCAATGGATAGCGCATTGGACTTCTAGGTTGTGAATGGAGGTATTCAAAGGTTGTGGGTTCGAGTCCCACCAGAGTCGTGCATACCCTCTTTTGCTCAGATGTCTTTGTGTTGGACAAGCATACGCTTAAACCCTTGGATCCACAAACTACTTCTGAAGCATCCCCGTCACGCTCTGCTTATTTCGCTTATTGCACACACCCAACTCGGATCATAGAGTACTCTACTAATTAGCTTAAGTCACCTATTTAAATAAGGGAGATAACAAGAATGGGTTGAAATCCAATGGCTCAGGCCAAAATCTGCAACTACCTATTGTTGGCCACCTACCTAGCAAAAGAAAAAAAAAAACATGCTTTCCATTTCTCCTAGCTGAAACAGTGTTTAGATGTATCGTAACTGAGAGTTTCGATCCAAAATGAAATGGTTTGAGATATTCCCATGTCCCTGAACAGAAGCCTGCACACCTTTCAGGTTTTGGAAATAACCCTCTAACTTCAAAGGGACCTATTCATGATGTAATCAGCTATTATCCTGACGTGCTACCTCTTTTAGACTTTGTAGACAAAAGCATCGAATCAGGGACAGCACCTGGCGCTGTGGCTTAGTTGGTCAAAGCGCCTGTCTAGTAAACAGGAGATCCTGGGTTCGAATCCCAGCAGTGCCTAATCTGTGGCTTCTAAGAGTAGTCGTTCAACCTTTTCAGATGTTAAAGTCTCGGCAGGAAAGACAATCTGGACCTCTCGGTTGCAAATGAAGGCTTTATAAAGGTTGTTGGTTTTTGGGTCCCACCTGAGTCACGAATGGTGTCCCTTTGCGTAGATGTCTTTGCCAGACTGACATTTGCTTAAACCTGGGGTTTTCCAACTTTTTCAGGAGCCGACACAACACATTTTTCTTGTTTTCCTTATTGGGCACACACAAGTCAGATCATTGAGTACGTTACTAATCAGTCAATTATTTGATTCACCTGTTTTAAATGAGAGAGAGATAATAAAAACATATATGTGGTGCAGATGCGCTTCAAGAATGGTTTGCAAGCCCCTGGCTTAGGGCCGAAATCTGCTACTTAGGCATGAGTGTTTGAGAGTGTAGAGCCAAAATGAAATGAGTTCAGACATTCCCTTGAGGCCTGAAAGGCCATCATGTTTTGGAAACAATCCTCTTACCTCTAAGGGACCTCTTTCATAACGTAATCAGCTTTTTACCTCATGTGCTACCTCTTTTAGACTTGTTTTACTGACAAATTTCACCACACTTTTGTAACTGGCGCTGTGGCTTAGATGGTCAAAGCGCCTGTCTCGTAAACAGGAGATCCTGGGTTCAAATCCCAGCAGTGCCTATGCCACAGGATATGGGAGTGCTTAAACTTTTCACATATGAAAGTCTTTGCATGCCGAACAGTGTGTACCTGCACAAAATTGGAAAAACGAAGAAGCGCTGCGCATGCCATACTTCATTGAAGTGGGTCATTTTATGGCTCTGTGGTGCATTTGATGGAGCTTTGGACTTCTAGGATGCGAATGGAGAAATTCCCTGGTTGTGGTTTTGAGTCCCACCAGAAGTGTGAATGGCCTCTTTTGCTCTGATGTCTCTGTGAGTCAGACATATGTTCAAAACTGGGGTCCACAAACTACTTCAGAAGCCTACCCCTCACATTCTGCTCATCTCCCTTATTGGACACAGCCAAGTCGGATCACAGAGTACTCTAGTAATTAGCTCAATTCACCGTTTTGAAATAAGGAGGATAACGAAAATGTATAGCGTCTGGGAGGTTTCGAGAATGGTTTGAAAACCACTGGCTTAGGCCAAAATCTGCTACTTCCTATTGTTGAGATCTAGCCTCTGGATGTGTGTTCAAAACAGTCTTTACAAATATGAATATTTAATTCATGAAAATCTTTCGGGATTTTGTCTTTCAGATCAGCTGAAAGCATAGCAAAAATTGCTTTCCATTTCTCCAGGCTGAGACAGAGTTTAGATGGATTGTAACTGGAGGTTCCAAATACATTTCAGACACAAGTATTGAGAGTTTCAGATATTCCCCCGGATATCTCGGGTTTTGGAAATAATCCCCTAACCTCTTTCATGATGTAAGCCGCTATTTTCCTGTCCTGCAACCTCTTTTTTTTTTTTTTTTTTACTTTTTATTCCAAAACATCGCAGAAGGTTTAGCAAGTGGCGCTGTGGCTTAGTTGGTCAAAGCGCCTGTCTTGTAAACAGGAGATTCTGGGTTCGAATCCCAGCAGTGCCTGTGCCGTGGGATGTGGGCACCGCTCACCTACCCTTTTTACATACGTAAATCTTTGGATGCTGAACAGTGTGTATCTGCACAAAAAGTGGAAATCTAAGAAGTGATGTGCATGCAATAGCGTCTTAAAGCTTGGCTTTTTGTGGCTCTGTGGCGCAATGGATAGCGCATTGGACTTCTAGGTTGTGAATGGAGGTATTCAAAGGTTGTGGGTTCGAGTCCCACCAGAGTCGTGCATACCCTCTTTTGCTCAGATGTCTTTGTGTTGGACAAGCATACGCTTAAACCCTTGGATCCACAAACTACTTCTGAAGCATCCCCGTCACGCTCTGCTTATTTCGCTTATTGCACACACCCAACTCGGATCATAGAGTACTCTACTAATTAGCTTAAGTCACCTATTTAAATAAGGGAGATAACAAGAATGGGTTGAAATCCAATGGCTCAGGCCAAAATCTGCAACTACCTATTGTTGGCCACCTACCTAGCACAGGAAAAAAAAACATGCTTTCCATTTCTCCTAGCTGAAACAGCGTTTAGATGTATCGTAACTGAGAGTTTCGATCCAAAATGAAATGGTTTGAGATATTCCCATGTCCCTGAACAGAAGCCTGCACACCTTTCAGGTTTTGGAAATAACCCTCTAACTTCAAAGGGACCTATTCATGATGTAATCAGCTATTATCCTGACGTGCTACCTCTTTTAGACTTTGTAGACAAAAGCATCGAATCAGGGACAGCACCTGGCGCTGTGGCTTAGTTGGTCAAAGCGCCTGTCTAGTAAACAGGAGATCCTGGGTTCGAATCCCAGCAGTGCCTAATCTGTGGCTTCTAAGAGTAGTCGTTCAACCTTTTCAGATGTTAAAGTCTCGACAGGAAAGACAATCTGGACCTCTTGGTTGCAAATGAAGGCTTTATAAAGGTTGTTGGTTTTTGGGTCCCACCTGAGTCACGAATGGTGTCCCTTTGCATAGATATCTTTGCCAGACTGACATTTGCTTAAACCTGGGGTTTTACCAACTTTTTCAGGAGCCGACACAGCACATTTTTCTTGTTTTCCTTATTGGGCACACACAAGTCAGATCATTGAGTATGTTACTAATCAGTCAATTATTTGATTCACCTGTTTTAAATGAGAGAGAGATAATAAAAACATATATGTGGTGCAGATGCGCTTCAAGAATGGTTTGCAAGCCCCTGGCTTAGGGCCGAAATCTGCTACTACCTATTGATAAAGTCAAGCCTATGGATATTTGTACAAACAAAGTCTTTACATATATGAAGAATAATACATGGATATCTTTCTGGATTTTGCCCTTTCATATCAGAAGAAAGCTCAGGAAACATTTTAGGCATGAGTGTTGAGAGTGTAGAGCCAAAATGAAATGAGTTCAGACATTCCCTTGAGGCCTGAAAGGCCATCATGTTTTGGAAACAATCCTCTTACCTCTAAGGGACCTCTTTCATAACGTAATCAGCTTTTTACCTCATGTGCTACCTCTTTTAGACTTGTTTTACTGACAAATTTCACCACACTTTCGTCACTGGAGCTGTGGCTTAGCTGGTCAAAGCGCCTGTCTCGTAAACAGGAGATCCTGGGTTCAAATCCCAGCAGTGCCTATGCCACAGGATATGGGAGTGCTTAACCTTTTCACATATTAGAAGTCTTTGCATGCCGAACAGTGTGTACCTGCACAAAATTGGAAAAACGAAGAAGCGCTGCGCATGCAATACTTCCTTGAAGTGGGTCATGTTATGGCTCTGTGGTGCAATTGATGGAGCTTTGGACTTCTAGGATGCGAATGGAGAAATTCCCTGGTTGTGGTTTTGAGTCCCACCAGAAGTGTGAATGGCCTCTTTTGCTCTGATGTCTCTGTGAGTCAGACATATGTTCAAAACTGGGGTCCACAAACTACTTCAGAAGCCTACCCCTCACATTCTGCTCATCTCCCTTATTGGACACAGCCAAGTCGGATCACAGAGTACTCTAGTAATTAGCTCAATTCACCGTTTTGAAATAAGGAGGATAACGAAAATGTATAGCGTCTGGGAGGTTTCGAGAATGGTTTGAAAACCACTGGCTTAGGCCAAAATCTGCTACTTCCTATTGTTGAGATCTAGCCTCTGGATGTGTGTTCAAAACAGTCTTTACAAATATGAATATTTAATTCATGAAAATCTTTCGGGATTTTGTCTTTCAGATCAGCTGAAAGCATAGCAAAAATTGCTTTCCATTTCTCCAGGCTGAGACAGAGTTTAGATGGATTGTAACTGGAGGTTCCAAATACATTTCAGACACAAGTATTGAGAGTTTCAGATATTCCCCCGGATATCTCGGGTTTTGGAAATAATCCCCTAACCTCTTTCATGATGTAAGCCGCTATTTTCCTGTCCTGCAACCTCTTTTTTTTTTTTTTTTTTTACTTTTTATTCCAAAGCATCGCAGAAGGTTTAGCAAGTGGCGCTGTGGCTTAGTTGGTCAAAGCGCCTGTCTTGTAAACAGGAGATTCTGGGTTCGAATCCCAGCAGTGCCTGTGCCGTGGGATGTGGGCACCGCTCACCTACCCTTTTTACATACGTAAATCTTTGGATGCTGAACAGTGTGTATCTGCACAAAAAGTGGAAATCTAAGAAGTGATGTGCATGCAATAGCGTCTTAAAGCTTGGCTTTTTGTGGCTCTGTGGCGCAATGGATAGCGCATTGGACTTCTAGGTTGTGAATGGAGGTATTCAAAGGTTGTGGGTTCGAGTCCCACCAGAGTCGTGCATACCCTCTTTTGCTCAGATGTCTTTGTGTTGGACAAGCATACGCTTAAACCCTTGGATCCACAAACTACTTCTGAAGCATCCCCGTCACGCTCTGCTTATTTCGCTTATTGCACACACCCAACTCGGATCATAGAGTACTCTACTAATTAGCTTAAGTCACCTATTTAAATAAGGGAGATAACAAGAATGGGTTGAAATCCAATGGCTCAGGCCAAAATCTGCAACTACCTATTGTTGGCCACCTACCTAGCACAGGAAAAAAAAACATGCTTTCCATTTCTCCTAGCTGAAACAGCGTTTAGATGTATCGTAACTGAGAGTTTCGATCCAAAATGAAATGGTTTGAGATATTCCCATGTCCCTGAACAGAAGCCTGCACACCTTTCAGGTTTTGGAAATAACCCTCTAACTTCAAAGGGACCTATTCATGATGTAATCAGCTATTATCCTGACGTGCTACCTCTTTTAGACTTTGTAGACAAAAGCATCGAATCAGGGACAGCACCTGGCGCTGTGGCTTAGTTGGTCAAAGCGCCTGTCTAGTAAACAGGAGATCCTGGGTTCGAATCCCAGCAGTGCCTAATCTGTGGCTTCTAAGAGTAGTCGTTCAACCTTTTCAGATGTTAAAGTCTCGACAGGAAAGACAATCTGGACCTCTTGGTTGCAAATGAAGGCTTTATAAAGGTTGTTGGTTTTTGGGTCCCACCTGAGTCACGAATGGTGTCCCTTTGCATAGATATCTTTGCCAGACTGACATTTGCTTAAACCTGGGGTTTTACCAACTTTTTCAGGAGCCGACACAGCACATTTTTCTTGTTTTCCTTATTGGGCACACACAAGTCAGATCATTGAGTACGTTACTAATCAGTCAATTATTTGATTCACCTGTTTTAAATGAGAGAGAGATAATAAAAACATATATGTGGTGCAGATGCGCTTCAAGAATGGTTTGCAAGCCCCTGGCTTAGGGCCGAAATCTGCTACTACCTATTGATAAAGTCAAGCCTATGGATATTTGTACAAACAAAGTCTTTACATATATGAAGAATAATACATGGATATCTTTCTGGATTTTGCCCTTTCATATCAGAAGAAAGCTCAGGAAACATTTTAGGCATGAGTGTTGAGAGTGTAGAGCCAAAATGAAATGAGTTCAGACATTCCCTTGAGGCCTGAAAGGCCATCATGTTTTGGAAACAATCCTCTTACCTCTAAGGGACCTCTTTCATAACGTAATCAGCTTTTTACCTCATGTGCTACCTCTTTTAGACTTGTTTTACTGACAAATTTCACCACACTTTTGTCACTGGAGCTGTGGCTTAGCTGGTCAAAGCGCCTGTCTCGTAAACAGGAGATCCTGGGTTCAAATCCCAGCAGTGCCTATGCCACAGGATATGGGAGTGCTTAACCTTTTCACATATTAGAAGTCTTTGCATGCCGAACAGTGTGTACCTGCACAAAATTGGAAAAACGAAGAAGCGCTGCGCATGCAATACTTCCTTGAAGTGGGTCATGTTATGGCTCTGTGGTGCAATTGATGGAGCTTTGGACTTCTAGGATGCGAATGGAGAAATTCCCTGGTTGTGGTTTTGAGTCCCACCAGAAGTGTGAATGGCCTCTTTTGCTCTGATGTCTCTGTGAGTCAGACATATGTTCAAAACTGGGGTCCACAAACTACTTCAGAAGCCTACCCCTCACATTCTGCTCATCTCCCTTATTGGACACAGCCAAGTCGGATCACAGAGTACTCTAGTAATTAGCTCAATTCACCGTTTTGAAATAAGGAGGATAACGAAAATGTATAGCGTCTGGGAGGTTTCGAGAATGGTTTGAAAACCACTGGCTTAGGCCAAAATCTGCTACTTCCTATTGTTGAGATCTAGCCTCTGGATGTGTGTTCAAAACAGTCTTTACAAATATGAATATTTAATTCATGAAAATCTTTCGGGATTTTGTCTTTCAGATCAGCTGAAAGCATAGCAAAAATTGCTTTCCATTTCTCCAGGCTGAGACAGAGTTTAGATGGATTGTAACTGGAGGTTCCAAATACATTTCAGACACAAGTATTGAGAGTTTCAGATATTCCCCCGGATATCTCGGGTTTTGGAAATAATCCCCTAACCTCTTTCATGATGTAATCCGCTATTTTCCTGTCCTGCAACCTCTTGTTTTTTTTGTTTTTTTACTTTTTATTCCAAAACATCGCAGAAGGTTTAGCAAGTTGCGCTGTGGCTTAGTTGGTCAAAGCGCCTGTCTTGTAAACAGGAGATTCTGGGTTCGAAGCCCAGCAGTGCCTGTGCCGTGGGATGTGGGCACCGCTCACCTACCCTTTTTACATACGTAAATCTTTGGATGCTGAACAGTGTGTATCTGCACAAAAATTGGAAATCTAAGCAGTGATGTGCATGCAATAGCGTCTTAAAGCTTGGCTTTTTGTGGCTCTGTGGCGCAATGGATAGCGCATTGGACTTCTAGGTTGTGAATGGAGGTATTCAAAGGTTGTGGGTTCGAGTCCCACCAGAGTCGTGCATACCCTCTTTTGCTCAGATGTCTTTGTGTTGGACAAGCATACGCTTAAACCCTTGGATCCACAAACTACTTCTGAAGCATCCCCTTCACGCTCTGCTTATTTCGCTTATTGCACACACCCAACTCGGATCATAGAGTACTCTACTAATTAGCTTAAGTCACCTATTTAAATAAGGGAGATAACAAGAATGGGTTGAAATCCAATGGCTCAGGCCAAAATCTGCAACTACCTATTGTTGGCCACCTACCTAGCAAAAGAAAAAAAAAACATGCTTTCCATTTCTCCTAGCTGAAACAGCGTTTAGATGTATCGTAACTGAGAGTTTCGATCCAAAATGAAATGGTTTGAGATATTCCCATGTCCCTGAACAGAAGCCTGCACACCTTTCAGGTTTTGGAAATAACCCTCTAACTTCAAAGGGACCTATTCATGATGTAATCAGCTATTATCCTGACGTGCTACCTCTTTTAGACTTTGTAGACAAAAGCATCGAATCAGGTACAGCACCTGGCGCTGTGGCTTAGTTGGTCAAAGTGCCTGTCTAGTAAACAGGAGATCCTGGGTTCGAATCCCAGCAGTGCCTAATCTGTGGCTTCTAAGAGTAGTCGTTCAACCTTTTCAGATGTTAAAGTCTCGGCAGGAAAGACAATCTGGACCTCTCGGTTGCAAATGAAGGCTTTATAAAGGTTGTTGGTTTTTGGGTCCCACCTGAGTCACGAATGGTGTCCCTTTGCGTAGATGTCTTTGCCAGACTGACATTTGCTTAAACCTGGGGTTTTCCAACTTTTTCAGGAGCCGACACAACACATTTTTCTTGTTTTCCTTATTGGGCACACACAAGTCAGATCATTGAGTACGTTACTAATCAGTCAATTATTTGATTCACCTGTTTTAAATGAGAGAGAGATAATAAAAACATATATGTGGTGCAGATGCGCTTCAAGAATGGTTTGCAAGCCCCTGGCTTAGGGCCGAAATCTGCTACTTAGGCATGAGTGTTTGAGAGTGTAGAGCCAAAATGAAATGAGTTCAGACATTCCCTTGAGGCCTGAAAGGCCATCATGTTTTGGAAACAATCCTCTTACCTCTAAGGGACCTCTTTCATAACGTAATCAGCTTTTTACCTCATGTGCTACCTCTTTTAGACTTGTTTTACTGACAAATTTCACCACACTTTTGTAACTGGCGCTGTGGCTTAGATGGTCAAAGCGCCTGTCTCGTAAACAGGAGATCCTGGGTTCAAATCCCAGCAGTGCCTATGCCACAGGATATGGGAGTGCTTAAACTTTTCACATATGAAAGTCTTTGCATGCCGAACAGTGTGTACCTGCACAAAATTGGAAAAACGAAGAAGCGCTGCGCATGCCATACTTCATTGAAGTGGGTCATTTTATGGCTCTGTGGTGCATTTGATGGAGCTTTGGACTTCTAGGATGCGAATGGAGAAATTCCCTGGTTGTGGTTTTGAGTCCCACCAGAAGTGTGAATGGCCTCTTTTGCTCTGATGTCTCTGTGAGTCAGACATATGTTCAAAACTGGGGTCCACAAACTACTTCAGAAGCCTACCCCTCACATTCTGCTCATCTCCCTTATTGGACACAGCCAAGTCGGATCACAGAGTACTCTAGTAATTAGCTCAATTCACCGTTTTGAAATAAGGAGGATAACGAAAATGTATAGCGTCTGGGAGGTTTCGAGAATGGTTTGAAAACCACTGGCTTAGGCCAAAATCTGCTACTTCCTATTGTTGAGATCTAGCCTCTGGATGTGTGTTCAAAACAGTCTTTACAAATATGAATATTTAATTCATGAAAATCTTTCGGGATTTTGTCTTTCAGATCAGCTGAAAGCATAGCAAAAATTGCTTTCCATTTCTCCAGGCTGAGACAGAGTTTAGATGGATTGTAACTGGAGGTTCCAAATACATTTCAGACACAAGTATTGAGAGTTTCAGATATTCCCCCGGATATCTCGGGTTTTGGAAATAATCCCCTAACCTCTTTCATGATGTAAGCCGCTATTTTCCTGTCCTGCAACCTCTTTTTTTTTTTTTTTTTTACTTTTTATTCCAAAACATCGCAGAAGGTTTAGCAAGTGGCGCTGTGGCTTAGTTGGTCAAAGCGCCTGTCTTGTAAACAGGAGATTCTGGGTTCGAATCCCAGCAGTGCCTGTGCCGTGGGATGTGGGCACCGCTCACCTACCCTTTTTACATACGTAAATCTTTGGATGCTGAACAGTGTGTATCTGCACAAAAAGGGGAAATCTAAGAAGTGATGTGCATGCAATAGCGTCTTAAAGCTTGGCTTTTTGTGGCTCTGTGGCGCAATGGATAGCGCATTGGACTTCTAGGTTGTGAATGGAGGTATTCAAAGGTTGTGGGTTCGAGTCCCACCAGAGTCGTGCATACCCTCTTTTGCTCAGATGTCTTTGTGTTGGACAAGCATACGCTTAAACCCTTGGATCCACAAACTACTTCTGAAGCATCCCCGTCACGCTCTGCTTATTTCGCTTATTGCACACACCCAACTCGGATCATAGAGTACTCTACTAATTAGCTTAAGTCACCTATTTAAATAAGGGAGATAACAAGAATGGGTTGAAATCCAATGGCTCAGGCCAAAATCTGCAACTACCTATTGTTGGCCACCTACCTAGCACAGGAAAAAAAAACATGCTTTCCATTTCTCCTAGCTGAAACAGCGTTTAGATGTATCGTAACTGAGAGTTTCGATCCAAAATGAAATGGTTTGAGATATTCCCATGTCCCTGAACAGAAGCCTGCACACCTTTCAGGTTTTGGAAATAACCCTCTAACTTCAAAGGGACCTATTCATGATGTAATCAGCTATTCTCCTGACGTGCTACCTCTTTTAGACTTTGTAGACAAAAGCATCGAATCAGGTACAGCACCTGGCGCTGTGGCTTAGTTGGTCAAAGTGCCTGTCTAGTAAACAGGAGATCCTGGGTTCGAATCCCAGCAGTGCCTAATCTGTGGCTTCTAAGAGTAGTCGTTCAACCTTTTCAGATGTTAAAGTCTCGGCAGGAAAGACAATCTGGACCTCTCGGTTGCAAATGAAGGCTTTATAAAGGTTGTTGGTTTTTGGGTCCCACCTGAGTCACGAATGGTGTCCCTTTGCGTAGATGTCTTTGCCAGACTGACATTTGCTTAAACCTGGGGTTTTCCAACTTTTTCAGGAGCCGACACAACACATTTTTCTTGTTTTCCTTATTGGGCACACACAAGTCAGATCATTGAGTACGTTACTAATCAGTCAATTATTTGATTCACCTGTTTTAAATGAGAGAGAGATAATAAAAACATATATGTGGTGCAGATGCGCTTCAAGAATGGTTTGCAAGCCCCTGGCTTAGGGCCGAAATCTGCTACTTAGGCATGAGTGTTTGAGAGTGTAGAGCCAAAATGAAATGAGTTCAGACATTCCCTTGAGGCCTGAAAGGCCATCATGTTTTGGAAACAATCCTCTTACCTCTAAGGGACCTCTTTCATAACGTAATCAGCTTTTTACCTCATGTGCTACCTCTTTTAGACTTGTTTTACTGACAAATTTCACCACACTTTTGTAACTGGCGCTGTGGCTTAGATGGTCAAAGCGCCTGTCTCGTAAACAGGAGATCCTGGGTTCAAATCCCAGCAGTGCCTATGCCACAGGATATGGGAGTGCTTAAACTTTTCACATATGAAAGTCTTTGCATGCCGAACAGTGTGTACCTGCACAAAATTGGAAAAACGAAGAAGCGCTGCGCATGCCATACTTCATTGAAGTGGGTCATTTTATGGCTCTGTGGTGCATTTGATGGAGCTTTGGACTTCTAGGATGCGAATGGAGAAATTCCCTGGTTGTGGTTTTGAGTCCCACCAGAAGTGTGAATGGCCTCTTTTGCTCTGATGTCTCTGTGAGTCAGACATATGTTCAAAACTGGGGTCCACAAACTACTTCAGAAGCCTACCCCTCACATTCTGCTCATCTCCCTTATTGGACACAGCCAAGTCGGATCACAGAGTACTCTAGTAATTAGCTCAATTCACCGTTTTGAAATAAGGAGGATAACGAAAATGTATAGCGTCTGGGAGGTTTCGAGAATGGTTTGAAAACCACTGGCTTAGGCCAAAATCTGCTACTTCCTATTGTTGAGATCTAGCCTCTGGATGTGTGTTCAAAACAGTCTTTACAAATATGAATATTTAATTCATGAAAATCTTTCGGGATTTTGTCTTTCAGATCAGCTGAAAGCATAGCAAAAATTGCTTTCCATTTCTCCAGGCTGAGACAGAGTTTAGATGGATTGTAACTGGAGGTTCCAAATACATTTCAGACACAAGTATTGAGAGTTTCAGATATTCCCCCGGATATCTCGGGTTTTGGAAATAATCCCCTAACCTCTTTCATGATGTAATCCGCTATTTTCCTGTCCTGCAACCTCTTGTTTTTTTTGTTTTTTTACTTTTTATTCCAAAACATCGCAGAAGGTTTAGCAAGTTGCGCTGTGGCTTAGTTGGTCAAAGCGCCTGTCTTGTAAACAGGAGATTCTGGGTTCGAAGCCCAGCAGTGCCTGTGCCGTGGGATGTGGGCACCGCTCACCTACCCTTTTTACATACGTAAATCTTTGGATGCTGAACAGTGTGTATCTGCACAAAAATTGGAAATCTAAGCAGTGATGTGCATGCAATAGCGTCTTAAAGCTTGGCTTTTTGTGGCTCTGTGGCGCAATGGATAGCGCATTGGACTTCTAGGTTGTGAATGGAGGTATTCAAAGGTTGTGGGTTCGAGTCCCACCAGAGTCGTGCATACCCTCTTTTGCTCAGATGTCTTTGTGTTGGACAAGCATACGCTTAAACCCTTGGATCCACAAACTACTTCTGAAGCATCCCCTTCACGCTCTGCTTATTTCGCTTATTGCACACACCCAACTCGGATCATAGAGTACTCTACTAATTAGCTTAAGTCACCTATTTAAATAAGGGAGATAACAAGAATGGGTTGAAATCCAATGGCTCAGGCCAAAATCTGCAACTACCTATTGTTGGCCACCTACCTAGCAAAAGAAAAAAAAAACATGCTTTCCATTTCTCCTAGCTGAAACAGCGTTTAGATGTATCGTAACTGAGAGTTTCGATCCAAAATGAAATGGTTTGAGATATTCCCATGTCCCTGAACAGAAGCCTGCACACCTTTCAGGTTTTGGAAATAACCCTCTAACTTCAAAGGGACCTATTCATGATGTAATCAGCTATTATCCTGACGTGCTACCTCTTTTAGACTTTGTAGACAAAAGCATCGAATCAGGTACAGCACCTGGCGCTGTGGCTTAGTTGGTCAAAGTGCCTGTCTAGTAAACAGGAGATCCTGGGTTCGAATCCCAGCAGTGCCTAATCTGTGGCTTCTAAGAGTAGTCGTTCAACCTTTTCAGATGTTAAAGTCTCGGCAGGAAAGACAATCTGGACCTCTCGGTTGCAAATGAAGGCTTTATAAAGGTTGTTGGTTTTTGGGTCCCACCTGAGTCACGAATGGTGTCCCTTTGCGTAGATGTCTTTGCCAGACTGACATTTGCTTAAACCTGGGGTTTTCCAACTTTTTCAGGAGCCGACACAACACATTTTTCTTGTTTTCCTTATTGGGCACACACAAGTCAGATCATTGAGTACGTTACTAATCAGTCAATTATTTGATTCACCTGTTTTAAATGAGAGAGAGATAATAAAAACATATATGTGGTGCAGATGCGCTTCAAGAATGGTTTGCAAGCCCCTGGCTTAGGGCCGAAATCTGCTACTTAGGCATGAGTGTTTGAGAGTGTAGAGCCAAAATGAAATGAGTTCAGACATTCCCTTGAGGCCTGAAAGGCCATCATGTTTTGGAAACAATCCTCTTACCTCTAAGGGACCTCTTTCATAACGTAATCAGCTTTTTACCTCATGTGCTACCTCTTTTAGACTTGTTTTACTGACAAATTTCACCACACTTTTGTAACTGGCGCTGTGGCTTAGATGGTCAAAGCGCCTGTCTCGTAAACAGGAGATCCTGGGTTCAAATCCCAGCAGTGCCTATGCCACAGGATATGGGAGTGCTTAAACTTTTCACATATGAAAGTCTTTGCATGCCGAACAGTGTGTACCTGCACAAAATTGGAAAAACGAAGAAGCGCTGCGCATGCCATACTTCATTGAAGTGGGTCATTTTATGGCTCTGTGGTGCATTTGATGGAGCTTTGGACTTCTAGGATGCGAATGGAGAAATTCCCTGGTTGTGGTTTTGAGTCCCACCAGAAGTGTGAATGGCCTCTTTTGCTCTGATGTCTCTGTGAGTCAGACATATGTTCAAAACTGGGGTCCACAAACTACTTCAGAAGCCTACCCCTCACATTCTGCTCATCTCCCTTATTGGACACAGCCAAGTCGGATCACAGAGTACTCTAGTAATTAGCTCAATTCACCGTTTTGAAATAAGGAGGATAACGAAAATGTATAGCGTCTGGGAGGTTTCGAGAATGGTTTGAAAACCACTGGCTTAGGCCAAAATCTGCTACTTCCTATTGTTGAGATCTAGCCTCTGGATGTGTGTTCAAAACAGTCTTTACAAATATGAATATTTAATTCATGAAAATCTTTCGGGATTTTGTCTTTCAGATCAGCTGAAAGCATAGCAAAAATTGCTTTCCATTTCTCCAGGCTGAGACAGAGTTTAGATGGATTGTAACTGGAGGTTCCAAATACATTTCAGACACAAGTATTGAGAGTTTCAGATATTCCCCCGGATATCTCGGGTTTTGGAAATAATCCCCTAACCTCTTTCATGATGTAAGCCGCTATTTTCCTGTCCTGCAACCTCTTTTTTTTTTTTTTTTTTACTTTTTATTCCAAAACATCGCAGAAGGTTTAGCAAGTGGCGCTGTGGCTTAGTTGGTCAAAGCGCCTGTCTTGTAAACAGGAGATTCTGGGTTCGAATCCCAGCAGTGCCTGTGCCGTGGGATGTGGGCACCGCTCACCTACCCTTTTTACATACGTAAATCTTTGGATGCTGAACAGTGTGTATCTGCACAAAAAGGGGAAATCTAAGAAGTGATGTGCATGCAATAGCGTCTTAAAGCTTGGCTTTTTGTGGCTCTGTGGCGCAATGGATAGCGCATTGGACTTCTAGGTTGTGAATGGAGGTATTCAAAGGTTGTGGGTTCGAGTCCCACCAGAGTCGTGCATACCCTCTTTTGCTCAGATGTCTTTGTGTTGGACAAGCATACGCTTAAACCCTTGGATCCACAAACTACTTCTGAAGCATCCCCGTCACGCTCTGCTTATTTCGCTTATTGCACACACCCAACTCGGATCATAGAGTACTCTACTAATTAGCTTAAGTCACCTATTTAAATAAGGGAGATAACAAGAATGGGTTGAAATCCAATGGCTCAGGCCAAAATCTGCAACTACCTATTGTTGGCCACCTACCTAGCACAGGAAAAAAAAACATGCTTTCCATTTCTCCTAGCTGAAACAGCGTTTAGATGTATCGTAACTGAGAGTTTCGATCCAAAATGAAATGGTTTGAGATATTCCCATGTCCCTGAACAGAAGCCTGCACACCTTTCAGGTTTTGGAAATAACCCTCTAACTTCAAAGGGACCTATTCATGATGTAATCAGCTATTCTCCTGACGTGCTACCTCTTTTAGACTTTGTAGACAAAAGCATCGAATCAGGTACAGCACCTGGCGCTGTGGCTTAGTTGGTCAAAGTGCCTGTCTAGTAAACAGGAGATCCTGGGTTCGAATCCCAGCAGTGCCTAATCTGTGGCTTCTAAGAGTAGTCGTTCAACCTTTTCAGATGTTAAAGTCTCGGCAGGAAAGACAATCTGGACCTCTCGGTTGCAAATGAAGGCTTTATAAAGGTTGTTGGTTTTTGGGTCCCACCTGAGTCACGAATGGTGTCCCTTTGCGTAGATGTCTTTGCCAGACTGACATTTGCTTAAACCTGGGGTTTTCCAACTTTTTCAGGAGCCGACACAACACATTTTTCTTGTTTTCCTTATTGGGCACACACAAGTCAGATCATTGAGTACGTTACTAATCAGTCAATTATTTGATTCACCTGTTTTAAATGAGAGAGAGATAATAAAAACATATATGTGGTGCAGATGCGCTTCAAGAATGGTTTGCAAGCCCCTGGCTTAGGGCCGAAATCTGCTACTTAGGCATGAGTGTTTGAGAGTGTAGAGCCAAAATGAAATGAGTTCAGACATTCCCTTGAGGCCTGAAAGGCCATCATGTTTTGGAAACAATCCTCTTACCTCTAAGGGACCTCTTTCATAACGTAATCAGCTTTTTACCTCATGTGCTACCTCTTTTAGACTTGTTTTACTGACAAATTTCACCACACTTTTGTAACTGGCGCTGTGGCTTAGATGGTCAAAGCGCCTGTCTCGTAAACAGGAGATCCTGGGTTCAAATCCCAGCAGTGCCTATGCCACAGGATATGGGAGTGCTTAAACTTTTCACATATGAAAGTCTTTGCATGCCGAACAGTGTGTACCTGCACAAAATTGGAAAAACGAAGAAGCGCTGCGCATGCCATACTTCATTGAAGTGGGTCATTTTATGGCTCTGTGGTGCATTTGATGGAGCTTTGGACTTCTAGGATGCGAATGGAGAAATTCCCTGGTTGTGGTTTTGAGTCCCACCAGAAGTGTGAATGGCCTCTTTTGCTCTGATGTCTCTGTGAGTCAGACATATGTTCAAAACTGGGGTCCACAAACTACTTCAGAAGCCTACCCCTCACATTCTGCTCATCTCCCTTATTGGACACAGCCAAGTCGGATCACAGAGTACTCTAGTAATTAGCTCAATTCACCGTTTTGAAATAAGGAGGATAACGAAAATGTATAGCGTCTGGGAGGTTTCGAGAATGGTTTGAAAACCACTGGCTTAGGCCAAAATCTGCTACTTCCTATTGTTGAGATCTAGCCTCTGGATGTGTGTTCAAAACAGTCTTTACAAATATGAATATTTAATTCATGAAAATCTTTCGGGATTTTGTCTTTCAGATCAGCTGAAAGCATAGCAAAAATTGCTTTCCATTTCTCCAGGCTGAGACAGAGTTTAGATGGATTGTAACTGGAGGTTCCAAATACATTTCAGACACAAGTATTGAGAGTTTCAGATATTCCCCCGGATATCTCGGGTTTTGGAAATAATCCCCTAACCTCTTTCATGATGTAAGCCGCTATTTTCCTGTCCTGCAACCTCTTTTTTTTTTTTTTTTTTACTTTTTATTCCAAAACATCGCAGAAGGTTTAGCAAGTGGCGCTGTGGCTTAGTTGGTCAAAGCGCCTGTCTTGTAAACAGGAGATTCTGGGTTCGAATCCCAGCAGTGCCTGTGCCGTGGGATGTGGGCACCGCTCACCTACCCTTTTTACATACGTAAATCTTTGGATGCTGAACAGTGTGTATCTGCACAAAAAGGGGAAATCTAAGAAGTGATGTGCATGCAATAGCGTCTTAAAGCTTGGCTTTTTGTGGCTCTGTGGCGCAATGGATAGCGCATTGGACTTCTAGGTTGTGAATGGAGGTATTCAAAGGTTGTGGGTTCGAGTCCCACCAGAGTCGTGCATACCCTCTTTTGCTCAGATGTCTTTGTGTTGGACAAGCATACGCTTAAACCCTTGGATCCACAAACTACTTCTGAAGCATCCCCGTCACGCTCTGCTTATTTCGCTTATTGCACACACCCAACTCGGATCATAGAGTACTCTACTAATTAGCTTAAGTCACCTATTTAAATAAGGGAGATAACAAGAATGGGTTGAAATCCAATGGCTCAGGCCAAAATCTGCAACTACCTATTGTTGGCCACCTACCTAGCACAGGAAAAAAAAACATGCTTTCCATTTCTCCTAGCTGAAACAGCGTTTAGATGTATCGTAACTGAGAGTTTCGATCCAAAATGAAATGGTTTGAGATATTCCCATGTCCCTGAACAGAAGCCTGCACACCTTTCAGGTTTTGGAAATAACCCTCTAACTTCAAAGGGACCTATTCATGATGTAATCAGCTATTATCCTGACGTGCTACCTCTTTTAGACTTTGTAGACAAAAGCATCGAATCAGGGACAGCACCTGGCGCTGTGGCTTAGTTGGTCAAAGCGCCTGTCTAGTAAACAGGAGATCCTGGGTTCGAATCCCAGCAGTGCCTAATCTGTGGCTTCTAAGAGTAGTCGTTCAACCTTTTCAGATGTTAAAGTCTCGACAGGAAAGACAATCTGGACCTCTTGGTTGCAAATGAAGGCTTTATAAAGGTTGTTGGTTTTTGGGTCCCACCTGAGTCACGAATGGTGTCCCTTTGCATAGATATCTTTGCCAGACTGACATTTGCTTAAACCTGGGGTTTTACCAACTTTTTCAGGAGCCGACACAGCACATTTTTCTTGTTTTCCTTATTGGGCACACACAAGTCAGATCATTGAGTACGTTACTAATCAGTCAATTATTTGATTCACCTGTTTTAAATGAGAGAGAGATAATAAAAACATATATGTGGTGCAGATGCGCTTCAAGAATGGTTTGCAAGCCCCTGGCTTAGGGCCGAAATCTGCTACTACCTATTGATAAAGTCAAGCCTATGGATATTTGTACAAACAAAGTCTTTACATATATGAAGAATAATACATGGATATCTTTCTGGATTTTGCCCTTTCATATCAGAAGAAAGCTCAGGAAACATTTTAGGCATGAGTGTTGAGAGTGTAGAGCCAAAATGAAATGAGTTCAGACATTCCCTTGAGGCCTGAAAGGCCATCATGTTTTGGAAACAATCCTCTTACCTCTAAGGGACCTCTTTCATAACGTAATCAGCTTTTTACCTCATGTGCTACCTCTTTTAGACTTGTTTTACTGACAAATTTCACCACACTTTTGTCACTGGAGCTGTGGCTTAGCTGGTCAAAGCGCCTGTCTCGTAAACAGGAGATCCTGGGTTCAAATCCCAGCAGTGCCTATGCCACAGGATATGGGAGTGCTTAACCTTTTCACATATTAGAAGTCTTTGCATGCCGAACAGTGTGTACCTGCACAAAATTGGAAAAACGAAGAAGCGCTGCGCATGCAATACTTCCTTGAAGTGGGTCATGTTATGGCTCTGTGGTGCAATTGATGGAGCTTTGGACTTCTAGGATGCGAATGGAGAAATTCCCTGGTTGTGGTTTTGAGTCCCACCAGAAGTGTGAATGGCCTCTTTTGCTCTGATGTCTCTGTGAGTCAGACATATGTTCAAAACTGGGGTCCACAAACTACTTCAGAAGCCTACCCCTCACATTCTGCTCATCTCCCTTATTGGACACAGCCAAGTCGGATCACAGAGTACTCTAGTAATTAGCTCAATTCACCGTTTTGAAATAAGGAGGATAACGAAAATGTATAGCGTCTGGGAGGTTTCGAGAATGGTTTGAAAACCACTGGCTTAGGCCAAAATCTGCTACTTCCTATTGTTGAGATCTAGCCTCTGGATGTGTGTTCAAAACAGTCTTTACAAATATGAATATTTAATTCATGAAAATCTTTCGGGATTTTGTCTTTCAGATCAGCTGAAAGCATAGCAAAAATTGCTTTCCATTTCTCCAGGCTGAGACAGAGTTTAGATGGATTGTAACTGGAGGTTCCAAATACATTTCAGACACAAGTATTGAGAGTTTCAGATATTCCCCCGGATATCTCGGGTTTTGGAAATAATCCCCTAACCTCTTTCATGATGTAAGCCGCTATTTTCCTGTCCTGCAACCTCTTTTTTTTTTTTTTTTTTACTTTTTATTCCAAAACATCGCAGAAGGTTTAGCAAGTGGCGCTGTGGCTTAGTTGGTCAAAGCGCCTGTCTTGTAAACAGGAGATTCTGGGTTCGAATCCCAGCAGTGCCTGTGCCGTGGGATGTGGGCACCGCTCACCTACCCTTTTTACATACGTAAATCTTTGGATGCTGAACAGTGTGTATCTGCACAAAAAGTGGAAATCTAAGAAGTGATGTGCATGCAATAGCGTCTTAAAGCTTGGCTTTTTGTGGCTCTGTGGCGCAATGGATAGCGCATTGGACTTCTAGGTTGTGAATGGAGGTATTCAAAGGTTGTGGGTTCGAGTCCCACCAGAGTCGTGCATACCCTCTTTTGCTCAGATGTCTTTGTGTTGGACAAGCATACGCTTAAACCCTTGGATCCACAAACTACTTCTGAAGCATCCCCGTCACGCTCTGCTTATTTCGCTTATTGCACACACCCAACTCGGATCATAGAGTACTCTACTAATTAGCTTAAGTCACCTATTTAAATAAGGGAGATAACAAGAATGGGTTGAAATCCAATGGCTCAGGCCAAAATCTGCAACTACCTATTGTTGGCCACCTACCTAGCACAGGAAAAAAAAACATGCTTTCCATTTCTCCTAGCTGAAACAGCGTTTAGATGTATCGTAACTGAGAGTTTCGATCCAAAATGAAATGGTTTGAGATATTCCCATGTCCCTGAACAGAAGCCTGCACACCTTTCAGGTTTTGGAAATAACCCTCTAACTTCAAAGGGACCTATTCATGATGTAATCAGCTATTATCCTGACGTGCTACCTCTTTTAGACTTTGTAGACAAAAGCATCGAATCAGGGACAGCACCTGGCGCTGTGGCTTAGTTGGTCAAAGCGCCTGTCTAGTAAACAGGAGATCCTGGGTTCGAATCCCAGCAGTGCCTAATCTGTGGCTTCTAAGAGTAGTCGTTCAACCTTTTCAGATGTTAAAGTCTCGACAGGAAAGACAATCTGGACCTCTTGGTTGCAAATGAAGGCTTTATAAAGGTTGTTGGTTTTTGGGTCCCACCTGAGTCACGAATGGTGTCCCTTTGCATAGATATCTTTGCCAGACTGACATTTGCTTAAACCTGGGGTTTTACCAACTTTTTCAGGAGCCGACACAGCACATTTTTCTTGTTTTCCTTATTGGGCACACACAAGTCAGATCATTGAGTACGTTACTAATCAGTCAATTATTTGATTCACCTGTTTTAAATGAGAGAGAGATAATAAAAACATATATGTGGTGCAGATGCGCTTCAAGAATGGTTTGCAAGCCCCTGGCTTAGGGCCGAAATCTGCTACTACCTATTGATAAAGTCAAGCCTATGGATATTTGTACAAACAAAGTCTTTACATATATGAAGAATAATACATGGATATCTTTCTGGATTTTGCCCTTTCATATCAGAAGAAAGCTCAGGAAACATTTTAGGCATGAGTGTTGAGAGTGTAGAGCCAAAATGAAATGAGTTCAGACATTCCCTTGAGGCCTGAAAGGCCATCATGTTTTGGAAACAATCCTCTTACCTCTAAGGGACCTCTTTCATAACGTAATCAGCTTTTTACCTCATGTGCTACCTCTTTTAGACTTGTTTTACTGACAAATTTCACCACACTTTTGTCACTGGAGCTGTGGCTTAGCTGGTCAAAGCGCCTGTCTCGTAAACAGGAGATCCTGGGTTCAAATCCCAGCAGTGCCTATGCCACAGGATATGGGAGTGCTTAACCTTTTCACATATTAGAAGTCTTTGCATGCCGAACAGTGTGTACCTGCACAAAATTGGAAAAACGAAGAAGCGCTGCGCATGCAATACTTCCTTGAAGTGGGTCATGTTATGGCTCTGTGGTGCAATTGATGGAGCTTTGGACTTCTAGGATGCGAATGGAGAAATTCCCTGGTTGTGGTTTTGAGTCCCACCAGAAGTGTGAATGGCCTCTTTTGCTCTGATGTCTCTGTGAGTCAGACATATGTTCAAAACTGGGGTCCACAAACTACTTCAGAAGCCTACCCCTCACATTCTGCTCATCTCCCTTATTGGACACAGCCAAGTCGGATCACAGAGTACTCTAGTAATTAGCTCAATTCACCGTTTTGAAATAAGGAGGATAACGAAAATGTATAGCGTCTGGGAGGTTTCGAGAATGGTTTGAAAACCACTGGCTTAGGCCAAAATCTGCTACTTCCTATTGTTGAGATCTAGCCTCTGGATGTGTGTTCAAAACAGTCTTTACAAATATGAATATTTAATTCATGAAAATCTTTCGGGATTTTGTCTTTCAGATCAGCTGAAAGCATAGCAAAAATTGCTTTCCATTTCTCCAGGCTGAGACAGAGTTTAGATGGATTGTAACTGGAGGTTCCAAATACATTTCAGACACAAGTATTGAGAGTTTCAGATATTCCCCCGGATATCTCGGGTTTTGGAAATAATCCCCTAACCTCTTTCATGATGTAAGCCGCTATTTTCCTGTCCTGCAACCTCTTTTTTTTTTTTTTTTTTTACTTTTTATTCCAAAGCATCGCAGAAGGTTTAGCAAGTGGCGCTGTGGCTTAGTTGGTCAAAGCGCCTGTCTTGTAAACAGGAGATTCTGGGTTCGAATCCCAGCAGTGCCTGTGCCGTGGGATGTGGGCACCGCTCACCTACCCTTTTTACATACGTAAATCTTTGGATGCTGAACAGTGTGTATCTGCACAAAAAGTGGAAATCTAAGAAGTGATGTGCATGCAATAGCGTCTTAAAGCTTGGCTTTTTGTGGCTCTGTGGCGCAATGGATAGCGCATTGGACTTCTAGGTTGTGAATGGAGGTATTCAAAGGTTGTGGGTTCGAGTCCCACCAGAGTCGTGCATACCCTCTTTTGCTCAGATGTCTTTGTGTTGGACAAGCATACGCTTAAACCCTTGGATCCACAAACTACTTCTGAAGCATCCCCGTCACGCTCTGCTTATTTCGCTTATTGCACACACCCAACTCGGATCATAGAGTACTCTACTAATTAGCTTAAGTCACCTATTTAAATAAGGGAGATAACAAGAATGGGTTGAAATCCAATGGCTCAGGCCAAAATCTGCAACTACCTATTGTTGGCCACCTACCTAGCACAGGAAAAAAAAACATGCTTTCCATTTCTCCTAGCTGAAACAGCGTTTAGATGTATCGTAACTGAGAGTTTCGATCCAAAATGAAATGGTTTGAGATATTCCCATGTCCCTGAACAGAAGCCTGCACACCTTTCAGGTTTTGGAAATAACCCTCTAACTTCAAAGGGACCTATTCATGATGTAATCAGCTATTATCCTGACGTGCTACCTCTTTTAGACTTTGTAGACAAAAGCATCGAATCAGGGACAGCACCTGGCGCTGTGGCTTAGTTGGTCAAAGCGCCTGTCTAGTAAACAGGAGATCCTGGGTTCGAATCCCAGCAGTGCCTAATCTGTGGCTTCTAAGAGTAGTCGTTCAACCTTTTCAGATGTTAAAGTCTCGACAGGAAAGACAATCTGGACCTCTTGGTTGCAAATGAAGGCTTTATAAAGGTTGTTGGTTTTTGGGTCCCACCTGAGTCACGAATGGTGTCCCTTTGCATAGATATCTTTGCCAGACTGACATTTGCTTAAACCTGGGGTTTTACCAACTTTTTCAGGAGCCGACACAGCACATTTTTCTTGTTTTCCTTATTGGGCACACACAAGTCAGATCATTGAGTACGTTACTAATCAGTCAATTATTTGATTCACCTGTTTTAAATGAGAGAGAGATAATAAAAACATATATGTGGTGCAGATGCGCTTCAAGAATGGTTTGCAAGCCCCTGGCTTAGGGCCGAAATCTGCTACTACCTATTGATAAAGTCAAGCCTATGGATATTTGTACAAACAAAGTCTTTACATATATGAAGAATAATACATGGATATCTTTCTGGATTTTGCCCTTTCATATCAGAAGAAAGCTCAGGAAACATTTTAGGCATGAGTGTTGAGAGTGTAGAGCCAAAATGAAATGAGTTCAGACATTCCCTTGAGGCCTGAAAGGCCATCATGTTTTGGAAACAATCCTCTTACCTCTAAGGGACCTCTTTCATAACGTAATCAGCTTTTTACCTCATGTGCTACCTCTTTTAGACTTGTTTTACTGACAAATTTCACCACACTTTTGTCAC
Organism: Rhinichthys osculus; assembly: GCA_029959095.1. Classification (NCBI taxonomy): domain Eukaryota; kingdom Metazoa; phylum Chordata; class Actinopteri; order Cypriniformes; family Leuciscidae; genus Rhinichthys; species Rhinichthys osculus. The sequence goes on along the minus strand of JARWKJ010000096.1, from coordinate 13,435 downwards.
TGGAGCTGTGGCTTAGCTGGTCAAAGCGCCTGTCTCGTAAACAGGAGATCCTGGGTTCAAATCCCAGCAGTGCCTATGCCACAGGATATGGGAGTGCTTAACCTTTTCACATATTAGAAGTCTTTGCATGCCGAACAGTGTGTACCTGCACAAAATTGGAAAAACGAAGAAGCGCTGCGCATGCAATACTTCCTTGAAGTGGGTCATGTTATGGCTCTGTGGTGCAATTGATGGAGCTTTGGACTTCTAGGATGCGAATGGAGAAATTCCCTGGTTGTGGTTTTGAGTCCCACCAGAAGTGTGAATGGCCTCTTTTGCTCTGATGTCTCTGTGAGTCAGACATATGTTCAAAACTGGGGTCCACAAACTACTTCAGAAGCCTACCCCTCACATTCTGCTCATCTCCCTTATTGGACACAGCCAAGTCGGATCACAGAGTACTCTAGTAATTAGCTCAATTCACCGTTTTGAAATAAGGAGGATAACGAAAATGTATAGCGTCTGGGAGGTTTCGAGAATGGTTTGAAAACCACTGGCTTAGGCCAAAATCTGCTACTTCCTATTGTTGAGATCTAGCCTCTGGATGTGTGTTCAAAACAGTCTTTACAAATATGAATATTTAATTCATGAAAATCTTTCGGGATTTTGTCTTTCAGATCAGCTGAAAGCATAGCAAAAATTGCTTTCCATTTCTCCAGGCTGAGACAGAGTTTAGATGGATTGTAACTGGAGGTTCCAAATACATTTCAGACACAAGTATTGAGAGTTTCAGATATTCCCCCGGATATCTCGGGTTTTGGAAATAATCCCCTAACCTCTTTCATGATGTAATCCGCTATTTTCCTGTCCTGCAACCTCTTGTTTTTTTTGTTTTTTTACTTTTTATTCCAAAACATCGCAGAAGGTTTAGCAAGTTGCGCTGTGGCTTAGTTGGTCAAAGCGCCTGTCTTGTAAACAGGAGATTCTGGGTTCGAAGCCCAGCAGTGCCTGTGCCGTGGGATGTGGGCACCGCTCACCTACCCTTTTTACATACGTAAATCTTTGGATGCTGAACAGTGTGTATCTGCACAAAAATTGGAAATCTAAGCAGTGATGTGCATGCAATAGCGTCTTAAAGCTTGGCTTTTTGTGGCTCTGTGGCGCAATGGATAGCGCATTGGACTTCTAGGTTGTGAATGGAGGTATTCAAAGGTTGTGGGTTCGAGTCCCACCAGAGTCGTGCATACCCTCTTTTGCTCAGATGTCTTTGTGTTGGACAAGCATACGCTTAAACCCTTGGATCCACAAACTACTTCTGAAGCATCCCCTTCACGCTCTGCTTATTTCGCTTATTGCACACACCCAACTCGGATCATAGAGTACTCTACCAATTAGCTTAAGTCACCTATTTAAATAAGGGAGATAACAAGAATGGGTTGAAATCCAATGGCTCAGGCCAAAATCTGCAACTACCTATTGTTGGCCACCTACCTAGCAAAAGAAAAAAAAAAACATGCTTTCCATTTCTCCTAGCTGAAACAGCGTTTAGATGTATCGTAACTGAGAGTTTCGATCCAAAATGAAATGGTTTGAGATATTCCCATGTCCCTGAACAGAAGCCTGCACACCTTTCAGGTTTTGGAAATAACCCTCTAACTTCAAAGGGACCTATTCATGATGTAATCAGCTATTATCCTGACGTGCTACCTCTTTTAGACTTTGTAGACAAAAGCATCGAATCAGGGACAGCACCTGGCGCTGTGGCTTAGTTGGTCAAAGCGCCTGTCTAGTAAACAGGAGATCCTGGGTTCGAATCCCAGCAGTGCCTAATCTGTGGCTTCTAAGAGTAGTCGTTCAACCTTTTCAGATGTTAAAGTCTCGACAGGAAAGACAATCTGGACCTCTTGGTTGCAAATGAAGGCTTTATAAAGGTTGTTGGTTTTTGGGTCCCACCTGAGTCACGAATGGTGTCCCTTTGCATAGATATCTTTGCCAGACTGACATTTGCTTAAACCTGGGGTTTTACCAACTTTTTCAGGAGCCGACACAGCACATTTTTCTTGTTTTCCTTATTGGGCACACACAAGTCAGATCATTGAGTACGTTACTAATCAGTCAATTATTTGATTCACCTGTTTTAAATGAGAGAGAGATAATAAAAACATATATGTGGTGCAGATGCGCTTCAAGAATGGTTTGCAAGCCCCTGGCTTAGGGCCGAAATCTGCTACTACCTATTGATAAAGTCAAGCCTATGGATATTTGTACAAACAAAGTCTTTACATATATGAAGAATAATACATGGATATCTTTCTGGATTTTGCCCTTTCATATCAGAAGAAAGCTCAGGAAACATTTTAGGCATGAGTGTTGAGAGTGTAGAGCCAAAATGAAATGAGTTCAGACATTCCCTTGAGGCCTGAAAGGCCATCATGTTTTGGAAACAATCCTCTTACCTCTAAGGGACCTCTTTCATAACGTAATCAGCTTTTTACCTCATGTGCTACCTCTTTTAGACTTGTTTTACTGACAAATTTCACCACACTTTTGTCACTGGAGCTGTGGCTTAGCTGGTCAAAGCGCCTGTCCTGGCACAGGCACTCCCAGCAGTGCCTATGCCACAGGATATGGGAGTGCTTAACCTTTTCACATATTAGAAGTCTTTGCATGCCGAACAGTGTGTACCTGCACAAAATTGGAAAAACGAAGAAGCGCTGCGCATGCAATACTTCCTTGAAGTGGGTCATGTTATGGCTCTGTGGTGCAATTGATGGAGCTTTGGACTTCTAGGATGCGAATGGAGAAATTCCCTGGTTGTGGTTTTGAGTCCCACCAGAAGTGTGAATGGCCTCTTTTGCTCTGATGTCTCTGTGAGTCAGACATATGTTCAAAACTGGGGTCTTGTAAACAGGAGATTCTGGGTTCGAAGCCCAGCAGTGCCTGTGCCGTGGGATGTGGGCACCGCTCACCTACCCTTTTTACATACGTAAATCTTTGGACAGGAGATCCTGGGTTCAAATCCCAGCAGTGCCTATGCCACAGGATATGGGAGTGCTTAACCTTTTCACATATTAGAAGTCTTTGCATGCCGAACAGTGTGTACCTGCACAAAATTGGAAAAACGAAGAAGCGCTGCGCATGCAATACTTCCTTGAAGTGGGTCATGTTATGGCTCTGTGGTGCAATTGATGGAGCTTTGGACTTCTAGGATGCGAATGGAGAAATTCCCTGGTTGTGGTTTTGAGTCCCACCAGAAGTGTGAATGGCCTCTTTTGCTCTGATGTCTCTGTGAGTCAGACATATGTTCAAAACTGGGGTCCACAAACTACTTCAGAAGCCTACCCCTCACATTCTGCTCATCTCCCTTATTGGACACAGCCAAGTCGGATCACAGAGTACTCTAGTAATTAGCTCAATTCACCGTTTTGAAATAAGGAGGATAACGAAAATGTATAGCGTCTGGGAGGTTTCGAGAATGGTTTGAAAACCACTGGCTTAGGCCAAAATCTGCTACTTCCTATTGTTGAGATCTAGCCTCTGGATGTGTGTTCAAAACAGTCTTTACAAATATGAATATTTAATTCATGAAAATCTTTCGGGATTTTGTCTTTCAGATCAGCTGAAAGCATAGCAAAAATTGCTTTCCATTTCTCCAGGCTGAGACAGAGTTTAGATGGATTGTAACTGGAGGTTCCAAATACATTTCAGACACAAGTATTGAGAGTTTCAGATATTCCCCCGGATATCTCGGGTTTTGGAAATAATCCCCTAACCTCTTTCATGATGTAATCCGCTATTTTCCTGTCCTGCAACCTCTTGTTTTTTTTGTTTTTTTACTTTTTATTCCAAAACATCGCAGAAGGTTTAGCAAGTTGCGCTGTGGCTTAGTTGGTCAAAGCGCCTGTCTTGTAAACAGGAGATTCTGGGTTCGAAGCCCAGCAGTGCCTGTGCCGTGGGATGTGGGCACCGCTCACCTACCCTTTTTACATACGTAAATCTTTGGATGCTGAACAGTGTGTATCTGCACAAAAATTGGAAATCTAAGCAGTGATGTGCATGCAATAGCGTCTTAAAGCTTGGCTTTTTGTGGCTCTGTGGCGCAATGGATAGCGCATTGGACTTCTAGGTTGTGAATGGAGGTATTCAAAGGTTGTGGGTTCGAGTCCCACCAGAGTCGTGCATACCCTCTTTTGCTCAGATGTCTTTGTGTTGGACAAGCATACGCTTAAACCCTTGGATCCACAAACTACTTCTGAAGCATCCCCTTCACGCTCTGCTTATTTCGCTTATTGCACACACCCAACTCGGATCATAGAGTACTCTACTAATTAGCTTAAGTCACCTATTTAAATAAGGGAGATAACAAGAATGGGTTGAAATCCAATGGCTCAGGCCAAAATCTGCAACTACCTATTGTTGGCCACCTACCTAGCAAAAGAAAAAAAAACATGCTTTCCATTTCTCCTAGCTGAAACAGCGTTTAGATGTATCGTAACTGAGAGTTTCGATCCAAAATGAAATGGTTTGAGATATTCCCATGTCCCTGAACAGAAGCCTGCACACCTTTCAGGTTTTGGAAATAACCCTCTAACTTCAAAGGGACCTATTCATGATGTAATCAGCTATTATCCTGACGTGCTACCTCTTTTAGACTTTGTAGACAAAAGCATCGAATCAGGTACAGCACCTGGCGCTGTGGCTTAGTTGGTCAAAGTGCCTGTCTAGTAAACAGGAGATCCTGGGTTCGAATCCCAGCAGTGCCTAATCTGTGGCTTCTAAGAGTAGTCGTTCAACCTTTTCAGATGTTAAAGTCTCGGCAGGAAAGACAATCTGGACCTCTCGGTTGCAAATGAAGGCTTTATAAAGGTTGTTGGTTTTTGGGTCCCACCTGAGTCACGAATGGTGTCCCTTTGCGTAGATGTCTTTGCCAGACTGACATTTGCTTAAACCTGGGGTTTTCCAACTTTTTCAGGAGCCGACACAACACATTTTTCTTGTTTTCCTTATTGGGCACACACAAGTCAGATCATTGAGTACGTTACTAATCAGTCAATTATTTGATTCACCTGTTTTAAATGAGAGAGAGATAATAAAAACATATATGTGGTGCAGATGCGCTTCAAGAATGGTTTGCAAGCCCCTGGCTTAGGGCCGAAATCTGCTACTTAGGCATGAGTGTTTGAGAGTGTAGAGCCAAAATGAAATGAGTTCAGACATTCCCTTGAGGCCTGAAAGGCCATCATGTTTTGGAAACAATCCTCTTACCTCTAAGGGACCTCTTTCATAACGTAATCAGCTTTTTACCTCATGTGCTACCTCTTTTAGACTTGTTTTACTGACAAATTTCACCACACTTTTGTAACTGGCGCTGTGGCTTAGATGGTCAAAGCGCCTGTCTCGTAAACAGGAGATCCTGGGTTCAAATCCCAGCAGTGCCTATGCCACAGGATATGGGAGTGCTTAAACTTTTCACATATGAAAGTCTTTGCATGCCGAACAGTGTGTACCTGCACAAAATTGGAAAAACGAAGAAGCGCTGCGCATGCCATACTTCCTTGAAGTGGGTCATTTTATGGCTCTGTGGTGCAATTGATGGAGCTTTGGACTTCTAGGATGCGAATGGAGAAATTCCCTGGTTGTGGTTTTGAGTCCCACCAGAAGTGTGAATGGCCTCTTTTGCTCTGATGTCTCTGTGAGTCAGATATATGTTCAAAACTGGGGTCCACAAACTACTTCAGAAGCCTACCCCTCACATTCTGCTCATCTCCCTTATTGGACACAGCCAAGTCGGATCACAGAGTACTCTAGTAATTAGCTCAATTCACCGTTTTGAAATAAGGAGGATAACGAAAATGTATAGCGTCTGGGAGGTTTCGAGAATGGTTTGAAAACCACTGGCTTAGGCCAAAATCTGCTACTTCCTATTGTTGAGATCTAGCCTCTGGATGTGTGTTCAAAACAGTCTTTACAAATATGAATATTTAATTCATGAAAATCTTTCGGGATTTTGTCTTTCAGATCAGCTGAAAGCATAGCAAAAATTGCTTTCCATTTCTCCAGGCTGAGACAGAGTTTAGATGGATTGTAACTGGAGGTTCCAAATACATTTCAGACACAAGTATTGAGAGTTTCAGATATTCCCCCGGATATCTCGGGTTTTGGAAATAATCCCCTAACCTCTTTCATGATGTAAGCCGCTATTTTCCTGTCCTGCAACCTCTTTTTTTTTTTTTTTTTACTTTTTATTCCAAAACATCGCAGAAGGTTTAGCAAGTGGCGCTGTGGCTTAGTTGGTCAAAGCGCCTGTCTTGTAAACAGGAGATTCTGGGTTCGAATCCCAGCAGTGCCTGTGCCGTGGGGTGTGGGCAACGCTCACCTACCCTTTTTACATACGTAAATCTTTGGATGCTGAACAGTGTGTATCTGCACAAAAAGTGGAAATCTAAGAAGTGATGTGCATGCAATAGCGTCTTAAAGCTTGGCTTTTTGTGGCTCTGTGGCGCAATGGATAGCGCATTGGACTTCTAGGTTGTGAATGGAGGTATTCAAAGGTTGTGGGTTCGAGTCCCACCAGAGTCGTGCATACCCTCTTTTGCTCAGATGTCTTTGTGTTGGACAAGCATACGCTTAAACCCTTGGATCCACAAACTACTTCTGAAGCATCCCCTTCACGCTCTGCTTATTTCGCTTATTGCACACACCCAACTCGGATCATAGAGTACTCTACTAATTAGCTTAAGTCACCTATTTAAATAAGGGAGATAACAAGAATGGGTTGAAATCCAATGGCTCAGGCCAAAATCTGCAACTACCTATTGTTGGCCACCTACCTAGCAAAAGAAAAAAAAACATGCTTTCCATTTCTCCTAGCTGAAACAGCGTTTAGATGTATCGTAACTGAGAGTTTCGATCCAAAATGAAATGGTTTGAGATATTCCCATGTCCCTGAACAGAAGCCTGCACACCTTTCAGGTTTTGGAAATAACCCTCTAACTTCAAAGGGACCTATTCATGATGTAATCAGCTATTATCCTGACGTGCTACCTCTTTTAGACTTTGTAGACAAAAGCATCGAATCAGGGACAGCACCTGGCGCTGTGGCTTAGTTGGTCAAAGCGCCTGTCTAGTAAACAGGAGATCCTGGGTTCAAATCCCAGCAGTGCCTAATCTGTGGCTTCTAAGAGTAGTCGTTCAACCTTTTCAGATGTTAAAGTCTCGGCAGGAAAGACAATCTGGACCTCTCGGTTGCAAATAAAGGCTTTATAAAGGTTGTTGGTTTTTGGGTCCCACCTGAGTCACGAATGGTGTCCCTTTGCGTAGATGTCTTTGCCAGACTGACATTTGCTTAAACCTGGGGTTTTCCAACTTTTTCAGGAGCCGACACAACACATTTTTCTTGTTTTCCTTATTGGGCACACACAAGTCAGATCATTGAGTACGTTACTAATCAGTCAATTATTTGATTCACCTGTTTTAAATGAGAGAGAGATAATAAAAACATATATGTGGTGCAGATGCGCTTCAAGAATGGTTTGCAAGCCCCTGGCTTAGGGCCGAAATCTGCTACTACCTATTGATAAAGTCAAGCCTATGGATATTTGTACAAACAAAGTCTTTACATATATGAAGAATAATACATGGATATCTTTCTGGATTTTGCCCTTTCATATCAGAAGAAAGCTCAAGAAACATTTTAGGCATGAGTGTTTGAGAGTGTAGAGCCAAAATGAAATGAGTTCAGACATTCCCTTGAGGCCTGAAAGGCCATCATGTTTTGGAAACAATCCTCTTACCTCTAAGGGACCTCTTTCATAACGTAATCAGCTTTTTACCTCATGTGCTACCTCTTTTAGACTTGTTTTACTGACAAATTTCACCACACTTTTGTAACTGGCGCTGTGGCTTAGATGGTCAAAGCGCCTGTCTCGTAAACAGGAGATCCTGGGTTCAAATCCCAGCAGTGCCTATGCCACAGGATATGGGAGTGCTTAAACTTTTCACATATGAAAGTCTTTGCATGCCGAACAGTGTGTACCTGCACAAAATTGGAAAAACGAAGAAGCGCTGCGCATGCAATACTTCCTTGAAGTGGGTCATGTTATGGCTCTGTGGTGCAATTGATGGAGCTTTGGACTTCTAGGATGCGAATGGAGAAATTCCCTGGTTGTGGTTTTGAGTCCCACCAGAAGTGTGAATGGCCTCTTTTGCTCTGATGTCTCTGTGAGTCAGACATATGTTCAAAACTGGGGTCCACAAACTACTTCAGAAGCCTACCCCTCACATTCTGCTCATCTCCCTTATTGGACACAGCCAAGTCGGATCACAGAGTACTCTAGTAATTAGCTCAATTCACCGTTTTGAAATAAGGAGGATAACGAAAATGTATAGCGTCTGGGAGGTTTCGAGAATGGTTTGAAAACCACTGGCTTAGGCCAAAATCTGCTACTTCCTATTGTTGAGATCTAGCCTCTGGATGTGTGTTCAAAACAGTCTTTACAAATATGAATATTTAATTCATGAAAATCTTTCGGGATTTTGTCTTTCAGATCAGCTGAAAGCATAGCAAAAATTGCTTTCCATTTCTCCAGGCTGAGACAGAGTTTAGATGGATTGTAACTGGAGGTTCCAAATACATTTCAGACACAAGTATTGAGAGTTTCAGATATTCCCCCGGATATCTCGGGTTTTGGAAATAATCCCCTAACCTCTTTCATGATGTAATCCGCTATTTTCCTGTCCTGCAACCTCTTGTTTTTTTTGTTTTTTTACTTTTTATTCCAAAACATCGCAGAAGGTTTAGCAAGTTGCGCTGTGGCTTAGTTGGTCAAAGCGCCTGTCTTGTAAACAGGAGATTCTGGGTTCGAAGCCCAGCAGTGCCTGTGCCGTGGGATGTGGGCACCGCTCACCTACCCTTTTTACATACGTAAATCTTTGGATGCTGAACAGTGTGTATCTGCACAAAAATTGGAAATCTAAGCAGTGATGTGCATGCAATAGCGTCTTAAAGCTTGGCTTTTTGTGGCTCTGTGGCGCAATGGATAGCGCATTGGACTTCTAGGTTGTGAATGGAGGTATTCAAAGGTTGTGGGTTCGAGTCCCACCAGAGTCGTGCATACCCTCTTTTGCTCAGATGTCTTTGTGTTGGACAAGCATACGCTTAAACCCTTGGATCCACAAACTACTTCTGAAGCATCCCCTTCACGCTCTGCTTATTTCGCTTATTGCACACACCCAACTCGGATCATAGAGTACTCTACTAATTAGCTTAAGTCACCTATTTAAATAAGGGAGATAACAAGAATGGGTTGAAATCCAATGGCTCAGGCCAAAATCTGCAACTACCTATTGTTGGCCACCTACCTAGCAAAAGAAAAAAAAAACATGCTTTCCATTTCTCCTAGCTGAAACAGCGTTTAGATGTATCGTAACTGAGAGTTTCGATCCAAAATGAAATGGTTTGAGATATTCCCATGCCCCTGAACAGAAGCCTGCACACCTTTCAGGTTTTGGAAATAACCCTCTAACTTCAAAGGGACCTATTCATGATGTAATCAGCTATTATCCTGACGTGCTACCTCTTTTAGACTTTGTAGACAAAAGCATCGAATCAGGGACAGCACCTGGCGCTGTGGCTTAGTTGGTCAAAGCGCCTGTCTAGTAAACAGGAGATCCTGGGTTCGAATCCCAGCAGTGCCTAATCTGTGGCTTCTAAGAGTAGTCGTTCAACCTTTTCAGATGTTAAAGTCTCGGCAGGAAAGACAATCTGGACCTCTCGGTTGCAAATAAAGGCTTTATAAAGGTTGTTGGTTTTTGGGTCCCACCTGAGTCACGAATGGTGTCCCTTTGCGTAGATGTCTTTGCCAGACTGACATTTGCTTAAACCTGGGGTTTTCCAACTTTTTCAGGAGCCGACACAACACATTTTTCTTGTTTTCCTTATTGGGCACACACAAGTCAGATCATTGAGTACGTTACTAATCAGTCAATTATTTGATTCACCTGTTTTAAATGAGAGAGAGATAATAAAAACATATATGTGGTGCAGATGCGCTTCAAGAATGGTTTGCAAGCCCCTGGCTTAGGGCCGAAATCTGCTACTACCTATTGATAAAGTCAAGCCTATGGATATTTGTACAAACAAAGTCTTTACATATATGAAGAATAATACATGGATATCTTTCTGGATTTTGCCCTTTCATATCAGAAGAAAGCTCAAGAAACATTTTAGGCATGAGTGTTTGAGAGTGTAGAGCCAAAATGAAATGAGTTCAGACATTCCCTTGAGGCCTGAAAGGCCATCATGTTTTGGAAACAATCCTCTTACCTCTAAGGGACCTCTTTCATAACGTAATCAGCTTTTTACCTCATGTGCTACCTCTTTTAGACTTGTTTTACTGACAAATTTCACCACACTTTTGTAACTGGCGCTGTGGCTTAGATGGTCAAAGCGCCTGTCTCGTAAACAGGAGATCCTGGGTTCAAATCCCAGCAGTGCCTATGCCACAGGATATGGGAGTGCTTAAACTTTTCACATATGAAAGTCTTTGCATGCCGAACAGTGTGTACCTGCACAAAATTGGAAAAACGAAGAAGCGCTGCGCATGCAATACTTCCTTGAAGTGGGTCATGTTATGGCTCTGTGGTGCAATTGATGGAGCTTTGGACTTCTAGGATGCGAATGGAGAAATTCCCTGGTTGTGGTTTTGAGTCCCACCAGAAGTGTGAATGGCCTCTTTTGCTCTGATGTCTCTGTGAGTCAGACATATGTTCAAAACTGGGGTCCACAAACTACTTCAGAAGCCTACCCCTCACATTCTGCTCATCTCCCTTATTGGACACAGCCAAGTCGGATCACAGAGTACTCTAGTAATTAGCTCAATTCACCGTTTTGAAATAAGGAGGATAACGAAAATGTATAGCGTCTGGGAGGTTTCGAGAATGGTTTGAAAACCACTGGCTTAGGCCAAAATCTGCTACTTCCTATTGTTGAGATCTAGCCTCTGGATGTGTGTTCAAAACAGTCTTTACAAATATGAATATTTAATTCATGAAAATCTTTTGGGATTTTGTCTTTCAGATCAGCTGAAAGCATAGCAAAAATTGCTTTCCATTTCTCCAGGCTGAGACAGAGTTTAGATGGATTGTAACTGGAGGTTCCAAATACATTTCAGACACAAGTATTGAGAGTTTCAGATATTCCCCCGGATATCTCGGGTTTTGGAAATAATCCCCTAACCTCTTTCATGATGTAATCCGCTATTTTCCTGTCCTGCAACCTCTTGTTTTTTTTGTTTTTTTACTTTTTATTCCAAAACATCGCAGAAGGTTTAGCAAGTTGCGCTGTGGCTTAGTTGGTCAAAGCGCCTGTCTTGTAAACAGGAGATTCTGAGTTCGAAGCCCAGCAGTGCCTGTGCCGTGGGATGTGGGCACCGCTCACCTACCCTTTTTACATACGTAAATCTTTGGATGCTGAACAGTGTGTATCTGCACAAAAATTGGAAATCTAAGCAGTGATGTGCATGCAATAGCGTCTTAAAGCTTGGCTTTTTGTGGCTCTGTGGCGCAATGGATAGCGCATTGGACTTCTAGGTTGTGAATGGAGGTATTCAAAGGTTGTGGGTTCGAGTCCCACCAGAGTCGTGCATACCCTCTTTTGCTCAGATGTCTTTGTGTTGGACAAGCATACGCTTAAACCCTTGGATCCACAAACTACTTCTGAAGCATCCCCTTCACGCTCTGCTTATTTCGCTTATTGCACACACCCAACTCGGATCATAGAGTACTCTACCAATTAGCTTAAGTCACCTATTTAAATAAGGGAGATAACAAGAATGGGTTGAAATCCAATGGCTCAGGCCAAAATCTGCAACTACCTATTGTTGGCCACCTACCTAGCAAAAGAAAAAAAAAACATGCTTTCCATTTCTCCTAGCTGAAACAGCGTTTAGATGTATCGTAACTGAGAGTTTCGATCCAAAATGAAATGGTTTGAGATATTCCCATGTCCCTGAACAGAAGCCTGCACACCTTTCAGGTTTTGGAAATAACCCTCTAACTTCAAAGGGACCTATTCATGATGTAATCAGCTATTATCCTGACGTGCTACCTCTTTTAGACTTTGTAGACAAAAGCATCGAATCAGGGACAGCACCTGGCGCTGTGGCTTAGTTGGTCAAAGCGCCTGTCTAGTAAACAGGAGATCCTGGGTTCGAATCCCAGCAGTGCCTAATCTGTGGCTTCTAAGAGTAGTCGTTCAACCTTTTCAGATGTTAAAGTCTCGACAGGAAAGACAATCTGGACCTCTTGGTTGCAAATGAAGGCTTTATAAAGGTTGTTGGTTTTTGGGTCCCACCTGAGTCACGAATGGTGTCCCTTTGCATAGATATCTTTGCCAGACTGACATTTGCTTAAACCTGGGGTTTTACCAACTTTTTCAGGAGCCGACACAGCACATTTTTCTTGTTTTCCTTATTGGGCACACACAAGTCAGATCATTGAGTACGTTACTAATCAGTCAATTATTTGATTCACCTGTTTTAAATGAGAGAGAGATAATAAAAACATATATGTGGTGCAGATGCGCTTCAAGAATGGTTTGCAAGCCCCTGGCTTAGGGCCGAAATCTGCTACTACCTATTGATAAAGTCAAGCCTATGGATATTTGTACAAACAAAGTCTTTACATATATGAAGAATAATACATGGATATCTTTCTGGATTTTGCCCTTTCATATCAGAAGAAAGCTCAGGAAACATTTTAGGCATGAGTGTTGAGAGTGTAGAGCCAAAATGAAATGAGTTCAGACATTCCCTTGAGGCCTGAAAGGCCATCATGTTTTGGAAACAATCCTCTTACCTCTAAGGGACCTCTTTCATAACGTAATCAGCTTTTTACCTCATGTGCTACCTCTTTTAGACTTGTTTTACTGACAAATTTCACCACACTTTTGTCACTGGAGCTGTGGCTTAGCTGGTCAAAGCGCCTGTCTCGTAAACAGGAGATCCTGGGTTCAAATCCCAGCAGTGCCTATGCCACAGGATATGGGAGTGCTTAACCTTTTCACATATTAGAAGTCTTTGCATGCCGAACAGTGTGTACCTGCACAAAATTGGAAAAACGAAGAAGCGCTGCGCATGCAATACTTCCTTGAAGTGGGTCATGTTATGGCTCTGTGGTGCAATTGATGGAGCTTTGGACTTCTAGGATGCGAATGGAGAAATTCCCTGGTTGTGGTTTTGAGTCCCACCAGAAGTGTGAATGGCCTCTTTTGCTCTGATGTCTCTGTGAGTCAGACATATGTTCAAAACTGGGGTCCACAAACTACTTCAGAAGCCTACCCCTCACATTCTGCTCATCTCCCTTATTGGACACAGCCAAGTCGGATCACAGAGTACTCTAGTAATTAGCTCAATTCACCGTTTTGAAATAAGGAGGATAACGAAAATGTATAGCGTCT
>JARWKJ010000095.1:0-49284 GCA_029959095.1 Rhinichthys osculus | reverse complement strand
AAAGAACCTGCGTATCTAAAAGTAGTTCCGCATTACATTAATTAATTTGCACGCGAGTTTTATTTATTTTTATACCGTGTATTCTCCGTGTAAATTCGTGCACCGAACCGTGACGCCCGTACCGTTTCGGTTCAATACGAATACATGTACCGTTCCACCCCTAATGCCGGTGTTATCGTGGACGGTATGATATGGCACACCCCTACTTGATTTTTCAAAAAACACATTATTTTTCACATATTTTACATTACATCTCCTCTCTCCCAAGTCGGTCTCGAATGCGTCGTTTTCGCTGAAGCCCCTCCTTCCGAAATATGGAATGTATTGTGATTGGTTAGCTGGCCCAGTGTGTTGTGATTGGCACCAATTAGCGCCTATTCGGGAAATGTCCCGTCCCTTCATAACCGTGAGCTCTACTCGGACGAAATATTAAGGATGGCGTCAATTTCAAATCAATTCGATCCCGATTCAGACTCTGATTATGTTAACAAACAAGAGGATCTTGCAGAGCGGATTTAATGTACGTACTTTGCAAGCACGGATTTCACAGGATGTTTCAGTGGTATTTTTTTTTTTTTTTTGCTTGTATATGATGTTATCCTCTACAGACAAAATGGGAATGGCTACGTCTTTCAGAAGAAGCTTTTGTGCGTATAGCCTGCATTCTACTCTGTCGGTCTTCTGTTCTCCGTAAAATGTGCAGCGCACAGACAAACGTTGAGGTTATAATGTTCAGGAACAGTGTTAAAAATAAATTGTAACCACTTTAAGGTCGTCAGCCTTAGGACAAAGTTTTTACGTGGTGGGATAAACAGCAATAACACTCTTCATCTTCTCTGCCGCTCAACCAAGCCTCGCCAACCTTTCTACGTATTCCGTGTGAGGGAATTATTTAAATGAAGAACATTATGACTTCATATACGATCTGGAAAAAAATGCTGTGTAGTCCAAATGAGCCTTAAAAAGTTGTAGCTCTTAAAAAGTGGATTCTGTTAAATAAAATATCTCCCTTTGGAGTGGATTTTGAGCTTTGTAACCTTGCAGATCTTTTTTTATGCTCAAACAGCAACATTACACACTAACTAAAGTTTCACTAACTAAAGCGAAAAAGCATAATAGGGCCCCAGGTGCACGATGTAGCATTTTCGAAAAAATACATAAAGTATTGACTCGTACAAAAATATTGCCTCTGTCAATACTTATGGTCCACTAGAAGTGTGTGGTGGTGTTTGTGTCTAGAGAGACACTGCCCAATGCCTGTATTTTCATTTCTTGAATTCCTGTGCTCATGATGTTTCAGGGCTCAGTCTCGGACTAAAATCCATGTTTGAGCTGTTTTAACTGAAAGTAACTTATGCCAGTGCCATTGTTTTGTCTCAAGATGCACACCAGTAATGTTTTTTTTTCTAGGGCACGTTTATTAAAGGTACTTAAATGTCCTAATTGAATTAAGGCATACTACAAATGTGCAGAGCTCAGGCTGAACAAACTATCCGTGGCTAACTTAAATGCCTCTGATTGGCCGTTGTGTTTACATGCTCAACAAACATGTCTGTGATTGGCTACAACTGCAAAAACACATCGTGAATATCGCGAATAGAAACCTTTCTCACTCTTCACAGAACGCTCACACACATACACACGGAAGCGTTCGAAAGCGGCCCGGACCTCGGGTTTGACCTGGGACTCTGTGCTACCAGTACTGCAGAAAGACTTCTCAACATATCACTTAAAGTATTAGTTCACTTCAGAATAAAAATTTCCTGAAAATATACTCATCCCCATGTCATCCAAGATGTTCATGTCTTTCTTTCTTCAGTCGAAAAGAAATGAAGGATTTTGAGGAAAACATTGCAGGATTTTTCTCCATATAGTGGACTTCAATGGGGTCCAACGGTTTGAAGGTCCAAATTGCAGTTTCAATGCAGCTTCAAAGTGCTCTAAGATAAGTCGTGGGCTATTTTCAGAGTTGAAAACAAGACGTGAAGTCAAACACTTTTGACTTCTTCTCATAGTGGTGCTCGCGAGGTGTTTGCGTGCTTTATCACAGAAATTTTATTTATCAATAAAAATTCTTTGTTAGGGATGCGATGCACAGAAATACAAATTTTGGGCCCGAAACCAAAAATTCAGGAAACAGAAAAGGACTCTTTTTAAATATTTAATTAATTTCTCATTTTAAAATTTTGCAAGTTTAAGTTAAACAAGTCAATACTAGCCTGGGTTTCCCCATACTGCCTTGCCGCAGCGCGATTTTATTCACGCTGCTAGGTAGTCTGGATACCATGGACAAAATTTTCGCCTCATCTAGGGAACCAATCACAGAACGGGGAGGGAGCAGCAAGACGATGACGACGTCTATGGGACACACCGAAGCAGTTTGTTTATACCTATGGATCCAACATGGCAGCAGACGCGAAGTTACCTTTCGATGCAGCCATACGGCCGTTTCACACTGCAAGCGTGAGCGGCACTTGAGCAGCGCGTCAGCGTAACTAACTTACATCGTCACTTCAGCTCCAGACGCGCGAGAGTCTTCACACTGGAAGCGTTTGTACATCTTTAAACTGTTTTAAAGATGTAAGCTGTTTACATCTTTGTACACAGCAGCGGCTCCAAAGCTACATATATAAGCGAGCAATTCTTTACAAAGACAACTATACATTTGTTTTTAGAAGTTGGTCATTTATAACATTGATAGTCTTGAAAGTTTGTAATGGGGAGGTGTACATCATTCGCATATAAATGTTAAACAACAAAACAACCCAGATGGCTCCAATCTATTAGTTTCAGTCATACTTTCGATATGTTTACAAGATTGCAACTCCGCGGATAAAAAACAAAACACAAATAAACCACACACTCGGGTTTGATTTGGGTTGTGCTAGCCTATGTAGCTGTCTGTGTGTTACATAAACTAAAAGTTTATAGATAATATTTTCTGGCTAGTTTACTTTAGTTTTTTTTAATATAATACACAACTTTCACCCAAACTGAATAATTAAAAACAAGTTTTTACCGGGTAGCCTAAATCTTCTATAAATATTTTTGAGTCTTTATTTTCTTTTATTTGCCTACTCAAGTTCTTGTTAAAACTCACTAGACATGCTTATTCTGTGCATTTTGGGCACTTTTTGTGTGAAATCATATTTATTTTTGTCCATCAAAAGTGTGCTTTTACTTTAATTGAGCGTGCAGCAAAAACAGACTCGACGCCGAAACCCCCGCTTCACTGCTGCTCACGCGCTGCTCCTGCTCCTGGTGTGAATGCACTCATTGATTAACATGCACGCTGAAAAAAATACGCGCCGCTCACGCATGCGGTGTGAAACGGCCGTTAGATACACATAAATATCGGACCCATCGGCCGTTTCTCAATACCAAGTAGGCCTACGCAAACTTCGGACTTGCGTCCTTGGTAGTTCGGACTTGCCAAGTTCGACTCAGGAGAACGAACTCCCGAGGACGAGAGGACGCGAGTCCAGTTACCGGTATTCTGCAAATGGAACATTGCGTTCTTGATCGCGTCACTCAGCAAGCTCTGGCTACTCCGGTTATCTCTTTATGTATATTTTAGGCAACAATAAAACGAAATATGCTACAACTCAGCCTCTTTTCGTCAACAATAAAGCGAAATATGTTATAAAACACCACTCTGCCTCTTTTCATTTAAAAATCTTAAACATAGTAGCCTAATGGCCATGTGGTTCAGGCAACGCGTACATTATCTTCACTGCATATATTTATAACAACATGAACATGATCTTTTTGTTTTCATTTTAAAAATATGAAACATTATTGATTTTTATTGACATTTAACAAACAGAGACAGGTTTGTGTCATTTAATTTTATTGTGCATATAGTGAAGAGAATGTTAAAAAAAAAATATATATATATTTTAAAGTATATAAAATATTAATATATATATATATATATATATATATATATATATATTAAAGTATATATAAAAAAATTACACAACCCTGTCTCTTTTTGTTAAATGTCAGTTTTAATGATCAATAATATCTACAATGACAAATAAGGCAAACAATTCAAACATAAGTAAGCTCTCTAATAGGCTACAAAGTTAAAGTTATATAGCCTAAATATATAAAGTTATGAAACTTCACTTTGCCCTCAGCCAAAACTATTTTTTGCCATGGAACAAACAATAGTTTAATGAGACCAAAGATCGACTTCTACACAAGACGAATTATACGTCATGTTTATCCACTAGACTAGAGACATCAGAGCCAGCAGCAAACGTCAGAAGCACTAGCCGAGGAAAAGCTGTTCCAGTCGGGGTTGATGAGCGTTGAACACCCGCGGTGAACGCCTGGATGTCACAACTCCGAAAACGTCAGCTACATTTTTCAAATAGGCGCTATCTTTATAAATAAACCACAGATTTGAGCTTTAAACAACCACATTTTCTCGCCTGAAACACTCTTAAAATTAAATTTCATGACACAATAACAGTAGTATTTTGATATTACGCGGGTTTTTTCCTCTGCTATTGACGCTTGGTGGTTGGTGCGAGATGCATTCTGGGATACATGGCTGTCTCAAGTCCGCACAAGTCACCTCTCGATGCATCCTCGGTAAACGGGGCGGATCAAGAACACATCCGGGGATTTGAACTGGACTTGGCTAGATGTGAACTTTGAATTGACCTATGGCACACCCCCTCCACTCACTCGGACAAACAGTCAACATTCGGTGACAGGCGCTATGGCAGCTGTCACAGTAGGAGACATTTCACAGGAGGCAATTGATGATTTTTGGAGACAGAAAGATTATATATCGACTCGAAGTCACCAAAAGGGCATTAACTATGCATTTGAGGGTTATATTAATAATTTTATTGTTGAGAAGGTCGATGAAAAGCTTCAGCTCCAGGCAAAAATACAGCATCCCATTGCCATCACCATCTCAGACAACAAGATAGAGGATCAGCATTGTTCATGCACTGCATTATTTACATGAATCATTCAGCACAACATTGCTAACATTTGTTATCTCGGTTATTTACAGATACGTTAATGACGCTAAGTGACATGATGTACAACGCAGCTAGAAGCTAACGTTAACGTTTTAATCTAACATTACGTTAGAGATGTTAAAGATAACGTTCAAATACACTGTTGACTTAGGGACTGTTCTTTATTTATTTAAGGGGCCACCGGAGGAGATTTGAGATCTGTAGTCAAAAAAGACTTGACCCTCCCTTCGCCAGCAATAATTTTTTCTATGACCCTCCAAAATGATTGTGAAGACCCTCCCCGATAATTTATTGATTACTTCTGTATGGGTTTTCCGCTTGGCAAAGATGTTCAGATAGCCATTCCATGATAAACGACTAAACTCCTGCTTTCTCATCTTGCTAGGGCTGTAACGATAGACCAAACCTACAATTCGGTTCTATCACGATTTTTGATTTGAAAATAAATAAATAAATCATGTTTTCGGTGCTGATGCAGTGGTGACGCGTTCATGTAAAATGTAAGGGTGGCGCTGCCAATAAAGTATCTTAAAGCTGCCACAAAGAACCGGCAAAAGTAATGATTATGAATAATATAGCAAGGGGACATTTTAATTGTTTTTTAATAAGCAAATATAAAGGTGACGATGCTGACTCGCGATCTTCGCAGTAGTGAACGCGTCAGAGAGAAATGCACATTTCATACAAGCAGAGAGCAGTCTGTCTGTTTTCTTTAGTTTTTGAATTGTTCTGTTAAAAAGTAGACATGTCAAGCTTTCTATATATTTATCAGGTCTGTGAGGCAAGTAAGCCTACCTTAGGCTATATGCTGAGTTTCAGTTCATTTATTAGACAAGAGTCCAGTTCACGCGCGCTCCGTGTCATGATGATTTTCTACTATATTTACTTCTTATTTATTAAATCCAGGCAATTGGTTGATGAAACATTGATTAAAATTAAGATACAATTAATAAAAAACGAAATTCACTTTAAGGAAAGGCTTTGTGCTTTCTGTTTGAGGTCTCTGAAAGTTTTAAAGTCACTTTCAGAGCGGTCATGTCCGTAAAGGAGAACGGTCACGTCAGTAAAAAATTTTTTTCCCTCATAAATGCGAACACGAAAAAAATAAAATAAAATATTTTGTGTTATGTGTATTAACAGTCTCAAACCAGGACAATTCGATGGTTGTTGTGGTTATGTCGTTATTTCGACATGTGTGCATGCATCATGCAACAATCAAGATGTGCATTTGTAAATCCATCCAGCTATTTGCTTTAATTAAATCCAGGCAATTGGTTGATGAAAAATTGATTAGAATTAAGATACAATTTATACAAAACGAAATTCACTTTAAAGAAAGGCTTTCTACAAAACAAAACTTAATGAAGTGGTCAAAATCAGGCTATGCTTTTCATAATCAACATATATGGAAAACAACAACATTATAATAAATATGAAACTAAATGCGCTTATTATGGCTACAACACATATACAGACTCTATTTGTACAAATTGCTGCAAATTCATTTAATTCTGAATTTTGCACACAAGTTAAAAGGCATTTGTTTGTGCATGGTAAAACATATCTGCAACATCAAGTTCACTGATAATTGTGCATGCATTTATTAATCATTATGATACTAAAATCATAATAAAGTAGTAGGCTTCCCTTTCAATAGTCCAAATTCGCGGTGGTGCTGCCATTGTCTTTCTTCTGTGTATTTCTTCAGCTCCTGATTTGTCAAATTCAGATAGATCGACAAATCGGCTCATTCAACCGCACAGCGCACACACCTCACAAATTCAAGCCTACAGCTCCCGAACTTTTTAGACATGTTTAAAAATTATCGTGAGGTCCAGAGGTTCGGCTCGGCTCGTATCTTCCTAGCACACGGCACGAGCCGCAACATGCGAGCACAACCGATTTCCACGCGATTTCTCCCGAATGAAAAAAATCTGCGAGCTCGTAAAACAGCAAAAAATCGCACCGTGTAAGCCCGCCTTAAGGGAGTATGAATATATAAACAGACGTTTCAGTATTAAATGCTTTTTCTTAGAATTTATATTTCAAGTTTTGACTGCAAATGTCACGTCCATAATGCTGGAATTGCCCACTTTTAAAGAATTTATCCTCAACTAGTTTTTTTTTTTTGGTGTAGGTCTATGTATTTTATTATGTTAACTTCAAATAATACTAATAGTAGGCTAATTTAAAAATGTGGTAGCCCTATGTCCAATACATCACACTCCACTGATATGGTGGCAATTTCAGTAGATTTACTCACTAACATTGCTGTGGAAACACAATAAGAATGGAAACTAAAATATCATGGTAGTAGGCCTATGGTGCTACAGCGCACATTATATCAGCTGCAGTTCTGGCGCCTCAGTCCCAGTACTGTAAAACTCGACGTCCATTCACATCACATGTTAATGCAGCGGTAACACTCACAGGACACTGCACTTATTCACAATCACAAAAGTTGATTATTTGCTCGTGCTTTAAAGCTTTGCCGGCCCAGTAAACATTTTATTGGCGTTCTGTTCTAATGCACTTTTTTTGAGCTCGTACTGAAGTGCGCGCTCACTGTCAAACAGCGCCAAACTGGATTTTTGTTGGGTCAGACCCATCTGATAGCTATGGGGGGCCGAGACCGAGAGAGCTACATGGAAAAAATATGCACCAAACAAGCCACTTTGAAATTTAGCTGTTTTGATGAATACAAAAGTTGGGTGACCCTCCCCTATAGACTAAAAAAAGTTGGATGACCCTCCCCTATTTTCCTCCGGTGGCCCTTTCCATAAATACCGAACGGTCCCTTAGAACCGATGTAGACATCCTTGTTTAATTCTTGTTTAATTTAGCCACGTTTAGTTGGTGTTGTGGTCTAACATTACCACATAACTTAATCCAGAGCAGACACTTATCTCAGTTGAGATGTGGCTTGGGAAAGGGTAAAAAATACACACCGTCGCCCAGCCTCTCAGGATACCTAGTGTCGGAGTTGCATGTACCCCATGCACACCGTTTGACCATTTTAAACTTAAAATGACAAGAAAAAACGTATAACAACGGATGAAAACTGACTAACTGCAATGCATTTCAATGGACGTGGAAGCAGAGAATGTCCGAGTGTATTGGGTTAGCTATGCGCACTGATTGGCTCATCGCATTTGGGGGCGTGGCTTAGCCATAGGTCAATTGGAACAGTACTTGGGCAGTGACTGATGACGTTTCACAAGTCCACAAGAACACGACAAAGGCTGCGTTCCAGTCCACTTTTAGACACGCACTTGCGAACTTCCCTAAGCACTTCCCCTCGGGGGAATCCCTGCCGCCATTTTGAAGTGCGTTCCACTTCGTGAAGTGGATGAGGGAACTTTAGATGGACAGACACTTGTTCCCTCGATTTTGACAGAGGGAGCGAGTCTACTTCATATGTACACTTCAGGCAGCTCCATATACCACAATGCAACACAATTGTGACGTCACCGCAGATCTCGTCTAATCGCCACCACCACAAACAACTCTGATATATTAATTATATATATTTTTAATTTAAAACAACCCAAACACACCTATATACATTTGGATGCTGCATTAAACATTTAAAAAAATAATAAATCAACTCCATGGCTGATTCCAAGTGATCAAGGGCTTAGGACGTTTCAATTCAGCCAATTGCAGTTTCCGCCAGTAGTGGGCACTCATGCAACGTAAGCAATGACGTACATTCGAGTGAACGAGACAGAAGGAAGTTAGCGAGTGAAGGGCATGACAATTTTGGACTGGAACGCAGCCAAGAACGCATATTGAGAAACGGCCATCGTCTTCTTCCTCGTCTAATTTCTGTCGCTCTACATACGTCATCTGGTATAATTGAAACGATTGGCTATGAGCTACGTACAGGCGCATTTGATAGACATTCTTAGCACCCAATAAACGGCTCTGGGCATTCGTAAACCACGCCTCAAATACGAGAAAATGAACGTGGTTCCCAGACCCAAGTTCAATGAGACTTGGGTCTGACGTTAGCCAGGCTAAGTCAATACAATAAAAACACACTTTTATTTAAAGTAACAAAGATTTGACAGAAAATAGGCCTATATTAAAATATTAAGTATCAATATATTAATATTAAGATATCAATATATTATTCATCATTCAGTTCTATGCAACAGAATGAGATTTAACAGATTGATTTTAACCAAATATCAAAATAAAGTATAGCCCTACAAAGCTATTATTATCAGAGCATGTAAGCAAATAGCAGGGAGTGGATCAGTGAACGAGAGAGTAGCGCCATTTTCCCAGCATTGCCCAGCACGGCTATACCACACCATGTTACAGAACAGTAGGGCTATTGCAAACAGAAACAAACAAGTCCAGAGACATTTGCTAACCAGAATGCTTTGCATTTGTCAGGCACCGATCGGTCTGCGCAGAGCTGCTTTAAGTCGAACTCACCTATAGACTGTCGCACAACTCAATTCTGTAACGTCAAGACTATAATGCGATTCATTTAGACCGTTAGCTACACTTTCGTTGAGCTTGATATCTCCTTATAATAAGATCTCGGGCATGATCCATCTATGATTTATTATTTCAGAATTTTGTTTAGAAAAACTTCCCTATGCGAGTCCTTGATATATTTTTAAATGGTTCCAGTATGGCCTAAATGTATCGCATTTAAATATGTGAGTTATGTGTGTGTTTTCTCTCAGGATGAGGAGAATAAGATCTGTCTAGAAAAAATGGAGGAAGCCAAACTGAAGGCCAAATACCCTCACCTGGGTAATAAACCTGGAGGATCCGATCTGCTCAGAAAAAGACTGCAGAAGGGGGTTAGATTCATTCATATTCTTTCTTTCTACTCCTGCTGGTGGGATGAAAACCACTTTATTTTGTTTTTAGACCACTGGGTTATAAGAAGAGATGCAGATCACAGGTCTTTGGTGGTTTTACACTGGCAGTAGTGGAACATCACAGCATCATGTGACTGAGTCATGAACTACAGATAGCATGGGAACTGTGTTACGGATAGGAGAAAAGTAAACTCGGTCATGGACATACTCTACCAGTCAAAAGTTTGGATGATTATGAATTTTTTTTTTTTTTTTTTTTTTATGTTTTGATAAGAAGTGTTTTATCTCAACAAGGCTGCATTTAATGGATCTATATATAGTAAAAATGGGAATATAATTTATTCCTGTGCTGACGAAGTTGATTTTGCAGCATTACTCCAGTCTTCAGTGTCTCGCAATCATTCAGAAATCATTCTAATGCTGATTTGGGGCTACATTTTTTTATCAGTTGTTATTATTGGTGCTCAATTATTTATAGTGTTTTTGTATTACCAAATTTGAAAAAAATGTGCCGCTTAATTTTTTTTTTTTTTTTTTTTTGGAAAATGTGATCAAATGTTTTTTAGGATTCTTTGATGAATAGAAAGTTCAAAAGAACAGCATTTATTTGAAATAGACATCTTTTGTAACTTTATAATGGTCTTTACTCACTTTTGATCAATTTAATGTTCTTGCTGAATAAAATTATGTAAAAAAAAACAACAACAAAAAACGTTTTGAATGGTAGTGTATATTATATTATAATTATTATAATATAATATTATAATATTAAGCAGCAAAACCTTGTTTTCAACATTGATAATAATGAGAACTGTTTTTTGACCACCAAATCAGCATATTAGAATGATTTCTGAGGGATCATGTAACACTGAAGACTGGAATAATGATAAAAAAAGTTATAAATTATTATATTTTATAATATATTCAAATAGAAACAGTTATTTGAAATGGCCTTGTTGAGCACAAGAAACATCTTAAAAAAAATGTCAAAATCTTAAATCTGAACTTTTGACCGATATTATAGACAAACGCCTCTGATAGGCCTTTTTTGGGAGCAAAGTGACACCCACCGTGTTGCTCTTGACATTAAAATGTGTTCAGATAATTTTCTATTTGGCAGTCTAGTTTTTGTTAAACATTGTTTCATTCCTATTCAGTGGCATGAATATGTATTTCCAGTGTAACATCTTTCAAAGTGATTTGGAAAATAAATAAAACATTTCCTGTGCCATAATTCACTCGTGCAAACAAATTCTCCTCGACTGCTTTCTCTCCCAGCCGAAATACTTTGACTCGGGCGACTACAACATGGCGAAGGCCAAGACCAAGAACAAGCAGCTTCCAGTGGCACAGACGGAGAAGGCCGAGATCACCGGAGACCACATCCCCACCCCTCAGGACCTGCCGCAGAGGAAACCCTCTCTGGTGGCCAGCAAACTGGCAGGCTGATACCTGCTGCGGTCCTTCACTCCACACTCCCTCTTCCTGTCTCTTCATCCACATTTATCTCCGATCCTGCATTCCTGCCCTCGTCCTCTTTCGTTTCCTGTCTTATCTGAAAATACACTGAATATTCAAGAGTTGCAGATGTTACAGGGCTGTAATGCCGCACTGTGAGATGGGTTGGGTCGTGGCTCCAAAGGCGGTTCTCAAGGTTCTCAAAAGGCTCTCTGATATTTTAAATGTGTCGTAGTATGTAGTTGAAAGTGTACATATTTGCTAGTGAGTGAGGGCAAACAGCATTTTAGAAGATGTTCTGCATTTAATTCTAACCATTCCTGTATTACCCACTGCTAAGAGCAAAGGTCTTCAACCCTGTTCCCGGGGACCCACTGTCCTGCAAAGTGTGTATCTAACCTGCTTCAGCACAACTGAATTTCACCCCAATGTGTTTTTCAAGTGATCCTGAAGAGCTTGATTAGCTTGTTCAGGTGTGTTTGATTAGGTTTGAAGACCTCTGGCTTAGAGGACTATAGGTCACCAAAAAATGAAAATTCTGTCATTATTTACTCAACTCGTATGACTTTATTTCCTCTGGCGAATGCAAAAGGAAGATGTTTAGTGGAATGTCCAAGCTGCTCTTTTTCAATCAAAGAAGGTCTGGGCTGTAGAGCTCTAGGAATTTCAAAAAAATATTCCTCACCACTTGTATCTTGAAACTGTACAATAACTCAACCTTCAAATGACGTATTGCAATCATTCATGAGAAATGCAGCAACCGTTAGCATTTGGCGCTAACGCAAAAGCACCGTAAATAAAACAAAAATCGATCAAACATCAAGCTGAGTCTAAATATGCATGAATGAGATTTGAACGCTTTTTTTGGGTAACACTTTACATAAGGTCCCATTAGATAACATTTGTTAATAATTGAATACATTTGTTCTAGTATTTATGGATCTTAAAGTTAGTTAATAAAAATACAACTGTTCATTGTTGGTTCAAGTTTACGAAATGCTATTTTTTTATCGTTAGTTCATGTTTAACTAATGTGAGCAAATGGAACCTTATTGTAAAATGTTACAGCTTTTTTTCTATTACAACTTATCATGTGGCTTCAGAGAAAGTCATGTGGTGTTAGAATGACAGAAAGGTGAGTAAATGATATCAGAATGTTCATTTCAGAGTGAACTTTTCCATTATTTGCCGAGTTAATTGCTTGAATCAATAATGAATTGAAAGTAATCTCTAATAATGTGGTTGATCTGCACCCCGTTTCGTTCATGAGAATGCTTGTTTCTTTTTGTCATGCTTCAGCTTTAAGTGAAGGACACTTGGTTAGTCATGTTTGATAGCATGTAATGCAGATCTCTGAGGCTGCTGTCATCTTGCCTTGTATCCTAGAGCTTAAAGCCTTATAATGATGTAGTGCCAACACACAGATTGGCAAGCAGTTCTAGAACGCCACACGTTCACATCACGCATCATTTGTGTCTGGTTGTAGACACCAGGCAGTGAGGATCCGTCACCTTCTGATGTGTAATAAACTCCATGAGATCTCCTGTACATTGTCTTCTATGCAGAGGAGGGATACAGTTGCCTGTCGGCTCCTCACACCACGTCGTCGCACTACAGTAAATTGTCCACGGTTTGCATGAGCATAAACTGTGGCCGCTTTTGAGCCATTTTGACTTGTAAATAAAATAGTTTTGCAAACCTTCTGTGGTTTTGAGTCAATTTTTTTTATAAGCAAAATATCTGTTTGACTATTTTCATTTCTCAGATCAGACCCCCCCCCCCTTCCCCTCTCAAAAGTGCAATCATTTAGAAATATGGTAACGCATCCCAACGTCATATTGTATTACAACGTCTTTCAGAAAACAATATGGATAAGGTGGAGGTTTATGACAGTCTAAGACAGCAACGGGTTAATGGTATGTGCTTTTTGTTATAATATTGGAATTATATTACATATAGTGTATCACTACATGTGTTTGGAAATGAAACGTCTGCAAGTTGTATTCACTTGTGCTTTGGCTGATGATGAGCTTACTCAAAAGGGCTTTAATGCCAGAGTCAAACATTTATTGAGTGGAGGAGAGGAACCGTGCAGGGGAAGGAACATCAGGTATTCCGTTTTTTTATCTTTACATATTGGAAAGACTTATTTAATTGATTTTCTTCTGGCCTATATATTTTGTTTTCCTCTATAACATTCTAAAGACAAGCAAAGTAAAACATCAGAAACCGTTCATGGGCAAAAAAAAAGTCCTGCTGAAATGTTGTCATCCTTGGTAGATATGAGCAAAATGGGCCTAGTCTTTAACCTTTGAAGAGGTCATGGCATGCCGTTTCGTTATCCTGATGTAAACTAAACTGATCTAAAAACCTGTTGTATGACCTGACGAAGAGAGTCCACCATAGAGCTCTGAATCTGAAGTGTAAAAAAAGTTCTTCAGAAAATTCACTGCTGTTATTTTGGGCAAAGGGGGGATTGCACAAATATATTTGAGTTATCAAATAATTGTGTAGAATAATAATAAATAAATAAAAAGATTAATGGTTACATATTTTGTGAATATTTTGAATAAAAGACCAAGAGGTTAAAAACATTTTTCTATACCCTGGTTTGCTCATATTTACCAAGGGTGCCAAGGAAAGTAAATTATTATAAAAAAGTATAATAATTATTATTATTTTGTTTGTTTGCTTGGTTGCCAATTCTTTCATTTCAAAATGACCGTTTAATGGAAATTATGTCTATATTACAGATGCAGCACATATTTTTTATTGTTAATGAAAAAGTTTACTAAACTAAAACGTAAAACTATTTCAAACTTAAAATCATCAAACTTAACGCTGGCAACATCAAAGTTTGTCTTGTCAAAATGTACTATTTTTGTGCCATTGTGATTTGTATAGCATGTTTGTGGGAAAATGAAAGGTATGTCAACACAAGGTCTTGCTTTTGACTTATAAAGCTCTAAATGGTTTAACTCCAGTCTATTTAACGGATCTTCTATCGCCCTATAATCCATCGCGCTCTTTAAGATAACTAAATTTGAGGCTTCTGGTCATTCCTAGGATATCCAGATCCACCAAAAGGAGGGAGAGCATTTTCACATTTAGCTCCAAAGCTCTGGAATAGCCTTCCTGATATTGTTCGTTGCTCAGACTCGTTCTCCCAGTTTAAAACTAGACTAAAGACGCATCTATTTAGCCAGGCATTCATATACATTTTTTATCTTACAGTAACTGAAAATGTGGCCTCTACTTCATAAACGCCAGAGGAGAACTGGCCCCGACTGACCCTGGGTTCTCCCAAGGTTTTTTTTTCTCCATTGGGTCATCTGATGGAGTTTTAGGACACCATCGGGTCACTTGATGGAGTTTTTCGGTTCCTTGCCACTGTTGCCTTTGGCTTGCTCAGTTGGGGATATTCAAATTAAATGACCCATCATACCACTGATCAGCTCTACCAAACTTGGATGTCTTTTCCAGTAATAAACAAACACTGTTAAGTTGTTTTGATTGATACTGTGAAGCAGCTTTGATACAATCTGTATTGTGAAAAGCGCTATATAAATATATTTGACTTGACTTGACTTGACTTGACAAGAAAAAGACAGACAGAGAGGAAAGATTGAGAAATAGATAAAGACTGTGAGATAGATAAAGACATAGATTTGAGAGATGGATAGAAATACAGATCGTGAGATAGATGGACAGAGAGGTTTTGAGAGATAGAGATAGAAAATGATGAAGAGATAGAGGTTGGCTTTTAAAAGTGCCTTTGGGTTTTGAAAATCAGGTGTAGCATGGTTCGAACAGAACATTTTATGTAGGCTATAGGCTAGCTAATTGATATAAGGTTTAAAAAGTGTACACCAATAGTGAGAGATTCCCATTATCCTATAAATAGCGATAAATTAATAAAAAATACCTTTTTTCCTATTTCCTGAACGACCGTTAAAAGGCGCGTAACATGCGTCTGGGGTTCCTCATCCCAGATTTATATGCAGTAACGTTAGGCCAAGTTTACAGTGACGTTGTGGGTGAACCACGATGATCGAGAGAAAATTACATCTAGATAACTAGAGTTAGCTTCTTTTTTTTCTGTTATGAGGAAATGAGGAAACCATTGGTGAGGCTTTAATTCGTTGCCCTACATGTAAACCATGTGAGTGTAATGTAATGGCAGAGAAATCGCAAAGCGGGCTGGCTCCGTCTCCATGGCAACGGATGCTAAGGATTCAGGAGTCAGGAGTCATTCTGGCGTCTACTTATTAATTAAGTTAAATAATTTTTATTTTATTTTAATTGAATTAATATCCAAAACGTCTCAGGTTACGACTGTAACTTCTGTTCCCTGAGAACAGGGAACGAGACAATACGTCATCGACGCTATGGGGAACGCCTCAGGCGTGACAGGTGTCTGAAATCACTATCAAATCATGTCAATCACATTGACCAGCGACAGGCCATGAATCATTAGCGTGAATGATTAACGTGCGACCTGTAAAGTATATAAGGGCGCCTTGCAAAAATGACAAATCACCTTATCGTCTGAAGGGACTGTACGGTAGGCAAGCCCCGAGGCATGGCAGGGAGACGTATTGTCTCGTTCCCTGTTCTCAGGGAACAGAGGTTACAGTCGTAACCTGAGACGTTCCCTTTCGAAGGGAACTCAACAATATGTCATCGACGCTATGGGGAACGAAATACCCACTCCGCCATGCTGAGGGGAGTGCATGCCCAAGGGCAGTGACAACTGTCAGAACGAGCAACTTCAAATGAAACGCTAGAACCACTCACCCTCAGGTCACACTGGGCTGTCAGTGACAGCATTCCCTACGGTCATAGCCCAAGCTATAAGCCTCACAGGAAAACCTCCATAAACATAGTTAAATGAAAGGCCTACCTGGGCCTGCTCAAAGGCCTAGGACCACAACTTCAATTAGAAGGGGTCCCTTCTAGGGAATGTGGCTAGGGAACCCGAAGGAACCCCAGCCAATCACTATTCAGGGGAATGTACTCACCCCGAAATGCCACCAGGACGGCCTGACCTAGCGTCCGTTGCAAAGACACTTAGTCTGGCCACTTCCTGTCTGTCCGAAGACAGAGCCTCTGGACATATGCCTTTAGGTAAGGCATCCAACCCAAGGGACTGCGAAGCTGGCAGTGAACCGCTCGGCCCGGATCTCAGAGACGGGATATCCCGGAGAGTATGACTTAGCATAGTGCTTTCCAACCCTTGCTAGCGAGGGGAGTTTCTCTACTCGATCCACGGATCAACCCAGTGTCTGCGTTTCAAAACACTGAGGAAGTCTGTGAAGCCCTAAGGGCTGATCTAGCTGGGAGGCCTCACGAGAGGCCTACGACCGTCTGACCAGACTCAGGAGGCCGCATGCTCATAGTGACCCTCGGTGAGGGGAGCACAAGGTCCGCCTGGTAGGCAAACCAGGCTGTAGACAGGAAAGGTTCTGGAAGGGAACCAGTAGCAGAGAATTAACACTTTAGCGAGCCAGGGCGCAAGCTCGCCTTCAGCAGCTGCCTACTAGGGCTAGCTGAGACTGATAGCAAGAGGCTACTAGCTTCATAAACCCAGCACCATAGGGAACCATTCACAGGGAAGCCTGGAGAGGCCTACAACCTGATAACCACAGTATGTGGGGACCTTCAGGTAGAGTTCAAAAGGTGCAGCACGCACATCCAAAACAATAAAGCTGGGTGCTGGGCAGACAGGTAGTTGCAAAAAATAAACAATGAGTCCGCACACCAGAAAATGCTCCTAAGTGAATTTAATAGTTGCTCACCACGTGTAACGTTT
Source organism: Rhinichthys osculus (assembly GCA_029959095.1). Classification (NCBI taxonomy): domain Eukaryota; kingdom Metazoa; phylum Chordata; class Actinopteri; order Cypriniformes; family Leuciscidae; genus Rhinichthys; species Rhinichthys osculus. The sequence continues at coordinate 32,167 of JARWKJ010000095.1, read as the reverse complement.
CGGGCCCAAGCCCTTCATCAGACATTCAGGTAGGCCTCGTGAGGCCTACTACCTGATAACCACAATCTGTTGGAACTCACCTTCAGGGAGGCCTGGTGAGGCCTACTACCTGACCGTACTCACTCAAGGAGGCCTGGGGGAGCCTACTACCCGATAACCACAATCTGTGGGAACTCACCTTCAGGGAGGCCTGGTGAGGCCTACTATCTGACCGTTCTCATTCAAAGAGGCCTGGAGGAGCCTACTACCTGATAATCACAGCATGTGGGAACACACTTTCAGGGAGGCCTGGTGAGGCCTACTACCTGACAGCCAAAATATTTGGGAGCTCACATTCAGGGAGCCCCAGAGAGGCCTACTACCTGACAGCCACAATATTTGGGAGCTCACATTCAGGGAGGCCCAGAGGGGCCTACTACCTGATAACCATCTTAAGTGGGAATTCACCTTCAGGGAGGCCTGAGTGGCCAACTACGTGATAACCACTGGTAGCTATGAGCCCTGAGTCTGGGTGATAGTACAAGGTGGCCTGCTAAGGCCAGCCAGCTGGGGACTCGCCTATCAGGGAGGCCTGGTTGGGCCTACTAGCTGATAGCAAGTCAGTTCTGCTAGAAAGGAACACTGTTAGGAACATACTACACCAACATAACTATTGGGCCCACCCACAGGAGGCCTAATACGGCTAGCTACTGTACCTGGTAGCGGCTATAAAGTATGTCCCACAATGTTGGGACTCACCTCCGAGGAGGCCTGTTTAAGGCCTTACTACCCATCGGTGAGTCAACTGCCCGAACCACCAAGGCCAACCACGAGAAGTAAGCTGGCCTACAGCGCCCTCTTGGGGGCTGCCCATACAAGGAGGCCTGCTGAGGCCTACTACCTGACGGCGCAGCCTTCGTTGGCAGATAAGCTGTTTACACAGTGCCAACAGCATCCTGGTGCCTAATCACATTGCCCATGGCAGTGTACTCCGCAAGAAAGCTAGCACCCTTAAAACAAGGGGAGTACAACATACGCCACTCTGCCTCAACGGAGGCCCCAGTTAGTCAGGGGCCTACCATCTATGCATGGGCGTCAGCTCAGGGCAATGCTCTGGCTTCAGGGGAACGTACTTCGACCAAAGAAGAAGTGAAGGCTTACTTCATACTCGACCCGAGCCATAGTGGTGCGAGGTAGGAAAAACAGAACTGGGAGTGAAGTGCTCAGACATACCCTGTATCACAGGGGAATACTCACACCTCACCCTGAGGTTACCAGGGTGCGGGCCTGCCAGCGGCTCTAGGGGTGACAGAAATGTATCTGTGCCCAACCTAGGGGAGTGGGGCTTGAATGAAAGCCAACCACCTACAACCCGGCGCTCGAGCAGTAGCTCAGTGAGGTGAGTGAAGCCTATACTGGCGGCCTAAATCCGTAGGCCAGTTCTGCACGGCAGGGTCAGGCAGGAGACCTAGTCTTCTTCGTGAAACTAAAGACAGCCTAACCCTGCTCAAAAAAGACTTATATACCACGGAGGCCTAATTGAGGCCTACCATGTCCTTATAAACCATCCTCTGCACCGCGCTGCATTACTCTAGTCACCCCAGAATGCAGAGAAGGGGGCGGGCCTTGGCCTAACGACTCCCATGGGAGGAGGCTGTTTATACAGGGATGCTAGAAACCTACATTCACAAAGTGAAGGGTCAGACGAAGAAATGCTAATTTTAGCAGAACGCCTCTATTATCCCTGGCACAGCCTAGGCCAGCTACAGAGGCGGCCCTGGTGAGGGCCAGCCTGCATGCATAGATCTATTTGAGGGCTCGGAGGAGCCACAGCCTAATAAGGGATATAGTCAGTATTATTCCATACAAAGGGCTGCAGAATCGCTCAGCCTAATGAAAACCCAAACAGAGCTCAAGGGGCGAAATACCCAGGAAGAAGTCAAACGGTCCCGTGGGTCGGACATAAGATCTATCTGAAGCTCTAGCTTCAGTCAACACTCTAAGTAAAATTTTCTAAGAGAGAGACCAACTACTCTACCCTGAGGTGACTAACAGCCCGAAGGCTAACATAGTTATCGTTCTGGCCACCTAACGGGGAACTTCAGGGCCTTAATAATCCAGGAAACTTCTCTTACCTTATTACCTTGACATGACCCCATAGCTCTATACAGGGAACGAGGTCTGTAGAGAGATACATTTTGGAATTTTAATTCACACAAAAAAATACTCTTAAAAAGACCAGTCAGCTCACCTGCGGCGTACGGAGTGAAGACTCGCCAGATAGTTCATTATGAACCTGGGGTCCACCACTTTACATGCCTGAAAGAGGCGTTTCTACTAACCAAGCCTAGGCGGGCCATTGGAACATCGTTCTTATCATAGGCCCAGCCCCAGGCCTGATGTGATGAACGTCTGGGGAGTCAGAAGAGAGGGCTGTGATGTAATGAAGCCCTCCGGGGATATTATCCATCAGCGACGCTGTGTGCGCTTGTGCTGGATAACCTTCCTCGGATCCCTCTTCTTGCGGGAGTCACGCCTCTGAGCCCTGTTCCTCCACGGAGGGGGCGCACAAGAGGCGACACTGGCTCTCTGGCCCTGTCCGTGAAGGGCCAGGCCCTCCCGCCTGCCTGGGCGTGGAACCAGATCTCAGCGGTATGCAGGCCTGGTCTGCCTGCAGCATCGCCATGGTGTGCAGGGAAGCACCAGCCTGAACCGCTGCCGTGTATGCTCTGCCATTCAAACGCGCTGTTGTCTTAGCGGTTTGGATGGCAGGGTTGGAGCTCTCAGTGTCGACGCCTGCCCCGACACGAGATAGTTCGCAAACGACTCGTCAAATGGGCGGCATCAACACATACCCATGCTCTGCGATCCCCTCAACATCAGCGAAACTAACCCGCTGATGTCGGTAAATATGGGCAGAGTTTGGGCTCTTCCATGCCCTCTCGATCTCCGTGTGAAGATCAGGAAGGAATGGAAGGCTCACCTGAGCTGGTGGTGTATGGGCCGGGAGAAACCGATCGTCGATTTTACCGCGAGCGGTCTCTCCTCTCGCGTGTCGCCATGGCAGCTACAGCCTGCCGGCGGCGCGCTCCACAACATCCGCCAGCTCTACACGAGGCAGGGTGGCCGAGAGGGTTCAGGATCTACCTGATTATAAACCTCCTCAGCCATCTCGTGCTCGTCCTGAAGAGCAGCAACTGCAAGAAACCGTCGGTGAAAAATCCTCATCATCGACCTGTAGTTCGCCCTCGTCAGCCGTCGAATCATCTGAGAGGTTTACAGCCCTCTCAAGGTGATCGACGAGCTCTATCTGGGAACCCATGATGCAAGTCGCCGCTCTGCCTCGGCACGAGCGGGACCTGGACCACGAGGACCAGACATTGAACCCCCTTCACTCGAGAAGAGGGCCAGACGAGAGCGGAGTGTTTTAAATGAAAAAAACTCACAGTTCGCACAGAGGGTTCCCTCGAGAATCTCCCGTGCGCGCTCTTCTGCGCGCTCTTCTCCGAGGCAGGAAACGCACAGCTCGTTGTACATTTCATTTTCTTTCTCTTACCGTTTCTTTGAGTAGCATTTTCAAACAGACAGTCCCTGAAGACGATGAGATGATTTGTCATGTTTGGAAGGCGCCCTTATATACTTCCAGGTCACACGTTAATCATTCACGCTAATGATTCACGGGCTGTCGCCGGTCAGTGTTATTGACGTGATTTGATAGTGATTTCAGACACCTGTCGCGCCTGAGGCGTTCCCCATAGCGTCGATGACGTATTGTTGAGTTCCCTTCGAAAGGGAACTAATCCCCATTCTCACAATCGAAGAAGAAACAATAGCCTAATATTTAAGCTAGGCCTACTACTCAGCAGCCATATCACCCTGTAGCCCAAGACTGGTTGCCCACTGAAGCTAAGCAGGGCTGAGCCTGGTTAGTACCTGGATGGGAGACCTCCTGAGAAAACCAGGTTGTTGCTGGAAGAGGTGTTAGTGAGGCCAGCAGGCACCCTGGAGTCATGGGTTAGCTCACCCTGTGGTCTGTGTGGGTCCTAACGCCCCAGTGTAGTGACGGGGACACTATACTGTCAAAAGAGCACCGTCCTTCGGATGAGACGTTAAACCGAGGTCTTGACTCTCAGTGGTCATTAAAAATCACAGGATGTCCTTCGAAAAAGAGTAGGGGCGTTACCCCGGCATCCTGGCCAGATTTGCCCCTTGGCCTCTGTCCATCATGGCCTCCTAATCATCCCCATACACTGTTTGGCTTCATCACTCTGTCTCCTCTCCACCAGTTAGCTGGTGTGTGGTGGGCGTTCTGGCGCAATATGGCTGCCGTCGCATCATCATCCAGCTGGATGCTGCACATTGGTGGTGGTTGAGGAGATTCCCCCTTCCATATATGAAGCGCTTTGAGGTCCCAGAAAAAGCGCTATATAAATGTAACGAATTATTATTATTATTATTACTGCTGTTAGATTTGACACCAAACCGACTACTATATTTTGACTGGAAGGAACCATTGACGATGATTTACAATGGTGAGTAGCCTATAAAAACAAGGACGACAAATCTGATTAAATGTTGAGTAATGTAACGTTAGCGCTTAAAAAGTCAAATGAGAAGAAAACTGGTGGGAGAAAAAAAACCGTGCTGCAGACACGAAAGATAGGCTAATTCTTATAGATCGTATAGGCTATAAAAGTCGTGCTGAGTGAGAGTGAAAGTCGTTCACAAACACGATCTAGATTCAATTTCGTATGTCACGAACTGCCGTACGACAGTTTGTATTTTACAATACGTATTTTACTAATAACAATGTTTAAAAACAAAACAAAAAAAAGGAGTAAAAGTAGGGGAAGTATATATGGAAACGGCCGATATTCGGGGAGTAGGCCTATATAATTTCTTTTGTTACAAATGTAATTTTAATATATTTTATTTTTATATTATGTAGCCTACTGTCTGCATTTACATTTATTCGTATCATCGTTTTCATTATGTGTCCTCAAAAAAATAAAGAAAAAAAAGAAAAGAAAAGAAAACTGGTGGGATGCCAGTTTGTGATGGTCTAGTGTTGTCCACCAGAGCGCACTCTTGCGTCATTAGTTCTCTCGGTCATGGCAACCGCGTTTTCATTGACTCATTCCCTGCATAGATCGCACCAAGAACGAACACGCCAAAAACACGGGCGGATTCATGAGGAATGAGCCGAATCCTCTGTCTCCATGACATTCTTCTAAAGGCTTTTCACTGAGTGAGATCTAGAAGAGAGATTTGAATGTTCGCCGTTGATCGGATGTTCAGCTGACTGTGATTGCAGGAACATTGTGCGATCATCATCATGGCTGCGTCTGAATTATATACAAAGGTAAACTCACACACTCATCATGCGATCTGTTGACATTAAATGCTGATGCCAAAAAGACTGTAGATGCAATGAAAATGTGTCAACGCGATGCCAAATCCTGCATATGTCTGAAAGTGGTGTTATTGTTGATGCTCGTTGCTCACGCGTAATGCTTAGGGCATATGTTGTCATTATTGTCCTCTGATCATTTGAATGAAGTAATTCATCGTGCATGCCTTAATGTCCGATGAACAACCTATTGTTTTATTGTAATACGAAGATGTGTGAAATATTGCTGTCATATCTTGTGTTTTAGAGTTTTTTTCCCTTTGTCTGCAGAGATTGCTATTCGATATGTCCTTTGAATTAACAACCTTAATTATTTGGGATCGAATTAAACAAAGCATTTAATATGAATACAATTAAATGTGCATGACTCCCCTGCATTGCTGGTCATTTTATTTAGAAAGATGTTGTGAACTGTATTAGGTGGCCTGTTGATGGACAAACACCTTCGGCATCCTTGGACAGCAGAGATTGGTAGTATTTGGCAGGCAAGCTGAGGTTTTCAAAGGCCTGTTATGTATTGATATGGGTCACAGTTGTAGTTGATGGCTGACTGCAGAGAGCCAGTGGGATGCAGGCGGTGCTGATGCGAGCATCATTGCCTGCATGGGATGATGCAACCATTTCTGGTGCTGATGCAAGCATCTCTAAAATAACAGCCCGTCTCTAACATAACAGCTGCATCCACGCGTCTTCAATTGTAGTTGTTTTCAATCCCCTACTGCGGCCTGTAGGCCGGGCTGCACAGATCAAGGCGTGTCTCCTTGAGGAAAAAATCCATTGGAATATTGTTGCGTAGAAGTCGAAACATGACATCATCACATATGTAGTCATGATGAAGTCTCAGATGACGAATGGCTTTTTTTCCTTACTGAGTGGAGAGGGAGAGAAGGGGGGGGGGGAGGCCCACCCATCCCCCATGATGCAGCTGTCTTATTGTAAATTCACTGGTCGATCCTTTTGAAAGCTGCTAGAGCAAAGCACATTTATTTAGATTCAAGTCTTATGTATAACAAGGGTTTATAGCTTGACAAGGGTTATTTTTAGTAGACTTGTGCATTTTTAAATGGATAGCGTGATTGTGTTTAGTGGTCTACTGATAGTATTGCTTATTTACGTCCTGGCAAGTTGTGCATCTCATTTATAATTAAATCCTACATTTGTTTAAGGTATTGAAATTATATAAGACATTGGACACCCTGATCCAGATATTCATATAAAGCTATTGAAAAACCCATTTAGGTCAACCATTCAACCATGTTTTTTGTCATAACATATTTCTTCACTACAAAGCATTCAACATTTGAATTGACTACAGCCTATTAAGTACTGAATGAAAAAAAGAGAATTTGGTCATACGCTCGCCCTCATGTCGTTCTAAAACTATATGGATTTTTTTTTCGTCTGCAGAACACAAAGATCACAGTTTGAAGAATGTTTCAGCTGATTTTGTCAATATTATGAGAGTCAAAGGGGTCCACATTTTTCATGAAATGAATCTTCTGAAGTGCTACAATCACTTTGTATGATGAACAGTTTGAAAACCTTAAGCCTTTATTCACCGGCAAATCAGATCAAGACATTCAACACAAACCTCAAACTAACATCAAACCGCATTGGTTCTCACACATCACATGCCCAAAGATCATGACTTTGGAATATGTCAATCGAGTTGTATTGATTAATTTCCTTTTTTTTTAGTTTAAAAGTTTCTGACTTGACTTGGATTATATGGACAAAAACAGCTGAAAGATTCTTCAAAATATCTTACATGTTCTGCAGAAGAAAGAAAGCCACGGTATGAGTTTGGAACAACATGAGGGCGAGTCAATTGACATAGGCTAATTTCCATTTCTGGATGAACTATTCCTTTAATGCAGTGTAATCTTGTAGTGTCTCTGTTATGACAATCAAGACAATCAAAGCATTGTTATAATGATCTTAACTGCAATGATGTCATGTCTGAATATTTTATTTGGCAGTCTTGCAGTCAGCATGAGGTTTTCCTATCCTCTCTCAAAGGTCAACGAATCCAGGAAGTCATATTCACAATTTCCTTGGGTTTGTAAGCAACACAGAGAACACAGAGGTATTTGTGTGTGCTCGTGTTCTCTGGATAAAACTCGCATTGATGCAGGGAATGGCCAGTTCTTTTTGCTAGTATGGAATTCTGCCTCAGGCTGCTTGCAGATCTTACTTTTTGCAAAATCACCAGATCCTTATAACAGAGAGTGAAACTGCACTCTTGACATGAACCCGAGACTGTATACTAACAGACCTCCAGGAACTTAGTGTAAAGAGAAAGCTATTTATATAATAAGGTTGTATTTTCCTTTGTAGTATTTAAATTTCTGTGAGGTTGAGTTGTCAATTATAGCTGTCGTTAGTCAATCAGGTTTGCTGTCAGATCCAATATAGTTTGTACACATTGGACACTGAAATAATAAGATCAGGTTGAAAAATGATCAAGGATCTTTTTAAAAGTAAACCTCAGCTGTATGTTTCTAATGGTGGGATTTTTCAATAGGATCTGCAGAGTGGCAGGTGCTACACAAAGCCAGGAACAGTGCAAGGTTTGACAGACATGCAAACGTTTAATTTAATGGCATTTAGGAATGATAGTATTACTCCTGCTTTGTCCTTATTACCTTATCATGACTCTGAACAGCCAACAGGCATTGATCACTAGCCAAGTTTCCATCCACTTGTCAATCGAATTATATGAAGTTCGGTAAAAAACCTCATGGGAATAAAGCTGGTGAAAGTGTGTTTCCATCAAACGGCTTGAAAGCGAATAAAAACCTGTGCGTAATGACGTCACATGCTGTTTTGCGATCAAATTGGTATATCGAATTGATTTGAGACATGTTAAGGTGTTTCCATTCATTTTCTCACCGAATTGCACAACATTCAAGCAAACTTTTGCAAACAAAGTTTTGCTAGGCAAAATGGATTGCGCCATAAAAACGTTTCCATCAGCAGAAAGGGGTCACTTGCGCTTCAGCCTAGTTCGTGCTCACGGAGCAGGACATCGAAATCTAAGAAGAAAGACCCAAGGTCTAGCACTCTAGCTAGGACCAAGGAACAGGACCGGAGCACAGAACGTTTTAAATTATCTTTATTACAAAATGACTAATGTTTCGACGCCCATGCGTCTTCTTCAGAGTCATAAGCCGTATATCGATCAAGATAAAATCCGATGAGACCGAACATAGGACACCGAACCCTATTTCACCCACCGAACACCGAACCCTATTTCATTTGAGTCGATATTCATGAAATTCAATCGAATTTTACTGTTTCCATGAGGCATTTTTCATTCGATATCACTTAATGCGGATAAAAACGTGTGGATGGAAACATAGCTACTGATGTGTTAATGTTGGGGTTAGGTAGATGTGTGCTTGTAAAAGTTTGAACATCCAGAGATCTGTTAATTTATTCAAAAATCCATTACATGCAATGCGTTATTATTTAAAGACATTATTATCATGTCATTCAGACTCATTCTAAATATGAATTTTTTTTTTTTTTTGTGAAACATTAAGGATCATTTGAAAAAGTGTTGTTTGCACCCCAGCGTTCTTCAAAATATCTTCTTTTAGAAGAAAGTAAGCCACGCAGGTTTGGAACTACATGAGGTTGAGGAAATTATTACAGAAAAAGCCTCATTACGAGGTTAAGATTCTTCAAAATCTTAAGTAGTTTGGCATAAACTTTTTTTTATTTCTTGGAGAAAAAAGCAGCGAAGCAGTTTTGTTAAAGTATTAGGCTACATATATTTGTAAAACTTTTGTTGCCAACATGCAGAAACAGGAAATTATATTACAGAGAGGACTCCTGAAGACCATGCTGTGTGTTTAGTTCATTAAGTCCTTATAACAAGGCAAGGTTAGTTCAGGTTGTAAAACCAATGTTATATGGTACAACCTGCCAAAAACTATGATATTTATGAAGTAATAATTAATGATAACTTGAAAAATGTATGTAAAAACATGTAGAAAATAATGAGTAGAGTAGGATGTTGACACATTGTCACAGTCTTCGTCTGCACTGTTCTGTCTTGTTTGCACTACATCTCCCAGAATCCCTCTTGTCTCCACACCTGATCTCACTCCCTCATTTCCTCGTCATCATCTGTCTCACCTGTTTGCACATCATTGGTTTGTGTATTTAGTTCCCTCTGTTCAGTCATTCCTTGTCTGTCTTTGTTTATACGTCACCTTAGTCCTGGAAATGGAATAAATTTATGTTTGAATTGGAACCTGTCGACCATCGTCTTCTTCAACCCGCACACACCCGTGACAGAAAGACCGACCTTAAAGAAAAGAAAAAAGGGAAGATGGAGATCTGGAAGCAAGCCTTTGTGGGAACCCGCCAAGCTGTGTTCCGCGGGAACCGTGGAGGTCACAGGGGAGGATATGGGCGATATAGTCCAGTTCCGAGTCCAGTTCCGAGTCCAGTTAAACCAGAACCAGTCATCTGCACAGTCAAGTTTATTTACGAGTTTGATGACTTCACCGATCTCCCTCCTCTCATCGGTCCAGAATAGCCAGAGCCAGTCTTCGAGCCGGAGCCAGTGTCCGTTGATCCTGCGCCAGAGCCCGTTGATCCTGCGCCAGAGCCCACTGATCCTGCACCAGATGCACCAGAGCCCACTGATCCTGCACCAGAGCCCACTGATCCTGCGCCAGTCCTGTCCAGCTCAGAGCCCTCTTCGCCACTGGTCCTGTCCAGCTCAGAGCCCTCTTCGCCACTGGTCCTGTCCAGCTCAGAGCCCTCTTCGCCGCTGGTCCTGTCCAGCTCAGAGCCCTCTTCGCCGCTGGTCCTGTCCAGCTCAAAGCCCTCTTCGCCGCTGGTCCTGTCCAGCTCAAAGCCCTCTTCGCCGCTGGTCCTGTCCAGCTCAAAGACCTCTTCGCCGCTGGTCCTGTCCAGCTCTTAGCCCTCTTCGCCGCTGGTCCTGTCCAGCTCAGAGCCCTTTTCGTCGCTGGTCCTGCCCAGCTCAGAGCTCTCTTCACCGCTGGTTCCGCCCAGCTCAAAGCCCACTTCACCGCTGGTTCCGCCCAGCTCAAAGCCCTCTTCACCGCTGGTCCTGCCCAGCTCAAAACCTTCGCCACTGGTCCCGTCCAGCAAAGAGCCCTCACCGCCTACCCAGCCAGAGACTGTTCACGTCCCGTCTGCCCAGCCAGAGACTGTTCACGTCCCGTCTGCCCAGCCAGAGACTGTTCACGTCCCGTCTGCCCAGCCAGAGACTGTCCCAGAGCCTGTCCCTCATCCAGTAACTTTCCCCAATACATTTTTTGGGGGGGGGGGGGGGGCCATAGGTCTCCACCATGGCCGCCCGAAGGGGTCTCTTCGCCATGGCCACCCAAAGGGGTCTCTACGCCATGGCTGCCCGAGGGGTCTTCGCCGCCCTGGACGCCCGAGGGTCCGACAGCTCCGCCCTGGACGCCCGAGGGTCCGACAGCTCCGCCCTGGACGCCCGAGGGTCCGACAGCTCCGCCCTGGACGCCCGAGGGGTCTTCTCCATCCTGTCCGCCTGCACGTCCTGCTCCGCCCTGGAGGCGTTGGACTCCTACAGGCCACGCCCCCACCCCTATTGATGTTATACGGCGCGAGGTCGCGCCTATTTGAGGGGGCGTTATGTCACAGTCTTCGTCTGCACTGTTCTGTCTTGTTTGCACTACATCTCCCAGAATCCCTCTTGTCTCCACACCTGATCTCACTCCCTCATTTCCTCGTCATCATCTGTCTCACCTGTTTGCACATCATTGGTTTGTGTATTTAGTTCCCTCTGTTCAGTCATTCCTTGTCGGTCTTTGTTTATACGTCACCTTTGTCCTGGAAATGGAATAAATTTGTTTGAATTGGAACCTGTCGACCATCGTCTTCTTCAACCCGCACACACCCGTGACACACATTCAAGGTGTAGGGAACATTATTGTTTTAAATGGTGTAAAGGCCCTGACATATTTCAATTGAAATCAAAGAACGAACTGACATCATTTACAACTCAATGAGGTCAAAACGAAGTTTGTTTGGAGTTCGTTTGTGAAGTTTGAAACAGCTTGCCAAAACAAACTTTCCAAAATATCAGGACCTTTAAAGTTTTCTAAACCAACATGGATGCTTATCTTTTTATTATCTTGGACGTTCTATGTTGTAACAATGTTATTGGCCCTTTGTGTGATAAACAGATGTGGATGACTCTGTTCTTTCTTTTTTTTTAAATGGCAAACCCTTGACATGTGCGTTTCATTATAGGAGGCAATTGAGCTCTGTATAGGGGTGAATGGAATTAGCGTTAAACAAGATCCCTGTACTATCCGCATGTGGCATCCGTTGACATGTTCACATACAAGTTTTAAACGTATCTTTCTTGTTGATTTTATCCACTGACCGTCCCTCCTGCAAGCAGCAGTTGTACGTGTTTTGCAGAATGATACATTTTTTCTTTTTTCTTCTTAAAAGCTTCTGTTCTTGCTCATGTGACACACTAGTGTGTTGGATACAGACAAACAATTCTCTCTGCTGACTAGAGCATCAGCCACTCGGAAGACCGTCTCTCTCAGAGTCCCTCAATATATAGCCTATCCGCCTGGGATCAGGGATCCAATCAGATGCATTGAGCGATCCATAACCCGCTTCCAGCTTTGGAAGAAATAGGGCAGGCTTCATTCTTTTGTTGTTCATTATGAAATAGAGCAGTTTATGCTTTAAAGATGAACCAGGAGTTGGATTTTATGTTTGTTAAAGTAAGTACTGGAATTAATATCCTTTTGCTTGTTTTTAACGCATGTAATTTAACTGTGCTACTTCCCTCTTAGTTGGTGATCAGGGTTTTTGGAGAAACTATATGAATCTGTTAGAAAATCCCTGGTGGTCTTTCCCCCCTTTGTTTTTTTTAAACATTTATTGGAATATGCTTATGAATGTTAAATTTTCTTACCATTTTCTTGTTGTTGCATTAAAAAGACTCACATAAAAGATTAATTATTTTTAGTTACATCAATTCTGGGTCTAAATCAAATTATTTCTTGCATTTGCTTTTGGTGTTTTTGGTCATTATAGATATACATTTTCAAATTTCTAATGGCTTCAATGTTCTCTTCTCACAGTTTGGGTTCAGTTCAGCAAACACTTTGTAACTATTGTGTGGATACAGATTAGATTAGATTAATTAACTAGATACTATTACTACTACTACTAGGCCTACTACAATAATAAAATGTAAAAATGCATTGAATTTAAGGGGTCCAATTATGCTTTTTCACTTTTTTAACTTTAGTTAGTGTGTAATGTTGCTGTTTGAGCGTAAAAAAGATGTGCAAGATTACAAAGCTCAAAGTCCTCTCCAAAGGGAGATCTTTTATTTCTGTCAGGACCACTATAGTCAAATACGATTGACAATTAGCATACAGTTTGGATTGGCGGTATGGTTCCGTTCTGGGCGAGAACTCCCTGCGCATCCATGCAGCCTTGCATGGATAAGAGCAGCGATAACCCCCCTTAGGGTCAACAGAACAGAACCAACATGAATGTATGCAGATATCATTCATTCAAGATTTTAAAGTACAACATAATTCGAGAATTTATTCTGATTCAAGGGGAATCAGAATGCCATACTGATTGGGCGAGAGGAGGAGCTGGGGATGGAGGAGGGTAATTCGCTCCTGAGAAACGCGATAGCTGCTGATGATACTGAAGAAGCTTATATACACAGTGATAGGCGTCGTAATCCTATAGGTAGACGTGGATCAGCTGAGAGTCAGCTGATGCGAGCTTGACTAACGTGACCTGCCAGAACTGATGCTACGCTTGATTTAATAGAATCCACTTTTCAAGAACTACACCGAATGTCTCGTTTGGACCAGAGCCATATAGAGAGAGAGTTGCGACAACGGAAGTTCTAAATGCTTGGTTGTCACGTGATTCTCGGAGACCTCAGATAGTTCCAGGAAGTGCTTAGGCGCCAATTCAAATCGATGGAGGTAGAGAGCTGAACTGTGATTTTTCGTAGTTTGTAGTCAATAAATGCGTTGGTTTACAATATGTTTATTATACATTGACATTTAGATGTAGTATGTGTATGTAGTTACAGCAATATTGTTTTTAAAAGATAAAAAATCTGCTGATATTTAATGTTTATTGTGGTCAACCAGTGTTGCCTGCCTTTGTTAACATATTTTCTGGCTAACTTTACCTTGGTTAAAGACCGTTTTGCATTTGTTTTGAAGTATTTTTGTGTTCTTAAACTTGTATGTTATTTAAGGGTTATCATGTAATGTTCACTATGGTTTCACAAGGACAGGAGACTTGCAGGAAACAGGTGATTGTCTTAAAAAGCCATTGCAAATAAGTAAAATGTAAAATTGCATTCATCGTAATGTTTACAATGCTTATGCACTTATTACTATATAAATGAATACATAATATATTTCATTTTAAAACAAAACATGATTATACACACACACATACATTATTTTCTAAGTGTCCAAGTACATTATTTCCTTAACATAATTTGATAAATTCATGACATACATCACTTTAATCTATAAAACCTATTTAGTTTAAATTCATTTTTAGTACATTTAGATAATACATATTTTATGTTTTGTTATCTTAAACCCCCCAAAATGTCAGGTTGTGTAACTGTCCGCACAAATGAACAGACTAAAATACTAATTTAAATGGTGTTTTAATCATAAAAAATAAATAAAAATGAAATTCTATGGCATCAGCCATAATGATCCTTGTAGATCTCTATCAAATACTGGTAATTGCTTTAAAGTTATGGGTAGGTTGGTACACTTTCAGGTGAATTTAAACACTTAGAAATGTTCACAACTGAAACTTGTTCAAATACATTGTTCATGACACAAAAATATACATTACATCAGTTTTGAAAAGATTTAAAAAAACATCTCTTTGTTTATTTGTCAATGACCTATATATATATATGTCATTGACAAATAAACAAAGAAATGTGTTTTTTAAATCTTTTCAAAACTGATGTAATTTGTTTATTTGTCAATGACACATATATACTTTTGCACTGAATTAGCACAATGGGATTTATAAATGTCTAATAAACTGCACGTCAAGCATGTTGTCTGGCCTTTCCTCTATGTTGTCAGACACAGAAAATATGCTCAAGTCAGGAGCAATCTAATAGAACTAAACATTTTTTGTGCTAATCATACTGAGGTGTATCTGCACTTTTTCCACAAAGACCAACACTGGGAAGTTTAATGTTTATTAAAAATAGGGAGCAAGTAAAGTCTTGCAAAATCCAAGTAGCTGAGACTGATGAGGGTACAGCGTCAGTGCAGGAGTCTTCAGGATCCACCGAATCCTCTTTGTGCTTCTTGTGTTGAAAGAGATAAAGGAAACAAAAACGGGATAAATTATATATAGGAGTTAGTATATAGGCTAATACAGTTATGGTATTTATAATACCCCATTTAGCCTAGTGTGATTTGATCTAGAACACGGCTTGCTGCCGTTTTAAGCATGTTTTTAATCTTACTTATAAACTTCCATCTCCCTTTCCCATCAATACAAATCAGCTGAGCTAAATCATAATATAGAAAGGTAATAGTCAACAGAAACACAATGAATAAAAAACGCCAACCGTACGTATTTCCTTACTCAAATATGAAATCTAAAATAAGGATTTTTCCCCGTTATTGCACATTTAATATGGAATGAAACCGATATTCTCATTTTATCAATTACAACTATCACACTCCCCAATGTTATATTTAACCTCTGTTTAGAAGTATTTCCCTCTTATTATACAACAAAGGATAAACATGCATTAATAGAACGGGTTTAAACATTAATATGCTGTTCGTGGTTTGTTATGCGGTACTAACTTCATCCAATGACCTTTATTTTACCTGATAACGTCCCCTAAAACTACTAATTTAGAGAGCAATAATCAACTAGCATGCTTTAATACAGTTAAAGTTACAAGTTAATTTGATTCAGATGTACTGATAATATACAACTTACCTTTTAAAAGTGCATCACAAACGGTCTGTTCTGCTCTAACTCTACCGCGCTGCTGCTACTTCCGGGAACTATTGAGAGGCTCCGCGAACCGCCATTGCTGTAAAAAAAAAACGTTCCATTGGAGTCAATGGAGTTGTCGCAACTCTCACTCTATATGGCTCTGGTTTGGACTATAACGCGATTTTTCTGGGCTTTATGAAGTCATATTGTTTCTAATTTAAATAATCCCCGCCCACGGAATAAGCAGAAAAGCGGACGAGGCCTAGTTGAGCTGCTGCAATATCAAAGAGACGCTGTTTTTTCCACAATTACATTTGTTTGACATTAACATTTATTGTAAATACTGTTCCTGAACATTATAATCCCGATGTTTATCTGTGCGCTGCACATACGGAGAACATTTTCCAGAGAACCACAATGCAGGCTAAACATAAAAGCATCTCCTGAAATGGAGCCGTTTCCACTTTGTCGGGACAATCTGTTGTTGGATCACAACTTGTATGTCTTATTATTTGTAGTTGCGTTTTCTAAGCAGTTCGAATAATAAGTTTTATATACACTCTCCTGCTAGCCAACATTAGTGTTGTTTACTATAGCTTTTGTAAGCTCTCGCTTTTGTAAGGCTGTTCACCGCCCCTTAGGAAATTAACTATGTTTTTGCGATTGATTACTGTTTGAAAAACCATAGTTTTACACAAAAAAATTCATGATTAAATGGTGGATAACATTGTATCTATAATTTATAAGAAAAACATACCACTCTGAAACTTCCTGTGAAATCCGTGCTTGCAAAGTCGGAATCTGTTCTGGATGATCCTCTTGTTTGTTAACAATAACATTGTCAGGGTCTGAATCGGGCTGGAATTGGTTTGAAATTGCCGCCATACTTTATTTACACTAGAGTAGAGCTTGCAGTTATGGAGTGGCGGACATTTCCCGAACACGCTAAGAGCTGCCAATCACAACACACTCTTCAGCTAACCAATCACATCACATTTCGTATTTCGGAAGGAGGAGCTTCATCGTTCATGACGTGTTCGGGAGTCGGGACAGACTGGGGAGACAGGAGCAGTAATAATGTAAAATATGTGACAAAATAATGTGTTTTTTGAACAATCATGCATGAAAGCATATAGTAGGACACCCCAAAAACAAAATCAAGACTTCATAAAAGGGCATACTAGGACCCCTTTTTGACACACACACACACACACACACACTTTGTGTCAACATTATGTACACAATTATAGATACAGAAAAAGAGAAATATATCCAATAATAGCTCCAAAACTACCCCATTTTAATATGTATGCTTTCAGGGGCGATATGAGATGAACTAATTTACAAAGCTTATTCTTTCATAGGAATCATTTTCTGTAGTGGTTATGCAGTATCCATAAGCATGAATCAGTGTGTGAACTGATAAGGATTGAATCATGCTACAATTATGCTTATAAGGAAGACGCTCTGCTCAGTGGCCTGAAGGAAATGGGCCGTGATCTCATATCATGGGATTTTATGGTCCGTGTGTACGTTGCATCTCCATTTAATTTGACTGAATTTAATCTTGCGTCATTACGTTTGGATGAGATCCTGTCTCGGCTGTGGTTATTCATCAGTATGTGTGTTAACACTGTTCTGTGCCCCAGAGAATCCTGGATAACCTGGCTTAGGAATGCTGGTTGGAGTAACTGTAAACAAGTGCAATGTAGTTTTGTCCAACAAACAGATTTTGTGGGATTTCAGGCATGTTTTGGCAAGCATATGTGAGAGCTGGTCAATAACAGTGCGGTGGGTGAAGGGTTTGCTGGTGAAGGGAGACTCTGGGAAACAGCAGGCAGCAGATTTTCACATGAGAGTCTGTCATGTGATGGTCTGTATTCTCCCTCACTATTTTTCCTTGTTTTCTCCTTTAGACTGTGAGGTCAAAGCCCAGAGCATCATGTAACATTTAAAGGGATAACACCCGAAGATGTTTAGAAGAATGTCTAAACTGCTCTTTTACGCAGAGTGAAAGCGAAAGGACTGGGGCTGTCAAGTTTCATAAAGGACACAAAAACATCATAAGAGTTTCTTAAATGTAGTCCATTGACTCCATACTATATTCCAAGTATTTAGTCACACAACACCTTTATGTAAAGAACAGATCTTATTCATGCTTTTATTCTCAAGAAGTATGATAACCAGTGTGCCTGCGCACCTTAAATTGAGTTGTTATTATTATATAATAATTATATTGTGTACAGGATATATTATGCAGCTTGTAAATGTAAATCACATTAATTTATTGTATGGAATAGAAAAGCTTGGACATTTTTCTGAGGTGTCACATGGGTGAACTTTTCCCTTTATACACATTTCTCTCTCTCTCTTGCAGTCAGCTGAGATGTGAATGTCATACAGATGAGGAATTTCATTTAATTGATTCTGTAATCTTCAAGCTCTCACACAGAAAGCCATGTGGTCTGTCTAGAATGAGGGGTGGATTATAGTGTGTCTCTGTTTTATGAGTTTATGAATAGCCAGAGGGCTGTACCAGAGACCAGGGCTTTTGGACATTCAACATCAAGATTTACGGAGGAATCGACTCACTTTGATTGAATCTGACCTCTTTGTCACTTTGAAATTTCAAATTTGTTTGATAGAAATGGATCTCTGTTTATCTTCGAGCGGATGAGTGGAGTGAGGCAAGTGTAAGTGTACAGAGGAAAAGAAGTTGTGACTTCTGAAGTGAAAGCTGAGGGTTATTTCTATAATCTCCGTTTGGCCGTGAAACGATTTACAATGCTTTGTAAAGTACCTTCCCCATCCCCCATCCCAACTCTCTTTTTATCTCTAAAACACACACAAATAATCACATTCCTCTTTTAAAAAGGTCATATTTGGTTTTGTATTTTAATCATCACGATTTATTTTTAAGTCATTTGCACATGCTTGAAGAATTGGAGTTTATCTTAGTGTTGTCACGATGCATTCGATACATTACCTTGAAAAATATTGATATTCTATACCATTTTCGAAACTATGGGGAAAAACTCCCATATGTATATTTTTTATATTATCTCATAATTTTTGTCCTTAAAAAAGTACATGACACATCGTAGCAGTCAGTAATCCATATGAATCGATCCAAGTCTTCTGAAGAGACATGATCAATTTAAACAATGAACAGAAAAAAATAAAAAAAATAAAAATTAGGTTTATATTCACATTATAAACATGAATCAATTACCATTACAATTATCTCACCTAAATGTTTGCTCTCTCAGGGGCCGTTTACACGACACCGTTTTCAACTAAAAATGGCTTTTTTATGCGTTTTGGACGTTCATTACACGTTTGTAAACGTTCATCAACAGCGTTTTGGTGACTTGAAAACACAAACTTTTGAAAACGGATTTTAAAATGCAAGTTTTTGAAAACGATACCCTTATCATCTCCGTGTGAACTACAAAAACATGAATCTGTGGAAACAGTGACGTCATGGACATGCGTAGGTAGGCTATTATGTGTTTAGTCTATAGACTTGCAAATGAAAGGATACAGATATTAACAGTAAGAAATAAGGGTGGCATACGGACATCATCACAAGTGGTTATAAAAATTACAATATAGGCTAACATTTTGTCATAATGAAAAATTAAAGGTTCCTTACAACAGACTCAAGGATTATGTTTCTGAAGCCTTTGTGTTCAAAGGTTTTAAAATTTTCTTAAAGGAAGTAAAATTGGACTTTATATCAGAGGAGAACATTATCAAATTGGGATTACAGTGAATGTTTCTGGCTTTGTGAAGATGAAATTTACCCAGAAGACAAAGTAATGATACAGTGTTATCAAGATTCACATGCTTAGAATGAAAATTGGACAAAAAAATGGTTTTGATAATGTTGTCATCTTTTTTTACAGTCTATGATCTGTACAAAGAAAAAACATTATAACTCGCAGTTGTGAGTGTCAGTGTATATCTCACAATTCTGAGAAAAAAGTCAGAATTGCGAGTTTATATCCCACAATTTCTTCTAGCTAATGTGACCTTGTTTTTCAGAATTGAGAGTTTATATCTCACAATTCTGACCGTATAACTAAATTTTGAGATAAAAAAGTCACAATTACATTTCATTTTGTTTTATTACGTGGCGGAAACAAGCTTTGATATGCATTAGTGTATCACTTCTGGGGAATATTGGAACAATTTCAGATATTTCAGTGTCGATACATGTCGAAAAATGATATTTAAGACAACACTAGTTTATCTATTGTGTGAGACAACTTAGGTTGGGTGATATATCAGTAAAAATGTTTTGTCAGTTGAACTTCAAGTTTAATTTCCATTGTATTTGTTATTATGTAACTTAAGACAACTAAAGAAGTTATTAATAGTGCACCAAAAATGTAAAATTCTGTAATTGCTCACCCGTTTTATGTTATATTCCAGTTTTCATAAAATAGCGCTTTGCGAAGAACAGATCGATATGTTATTAACTGTTAAGCGTTTAACCACTGCGCCCAGATCATCAAGCCAGTGAATTACTGAAATCCTTGAGCAAATTGTTCAGATAATTGTTTAACCAATCAACTGATTTATTGGAGACTCAAAAGAATGATTGGTTTCCAATTGGACATTGCTACTTCTCTCATGAACTAATGAGAACTACAGTAGGTCTGGGGTCGAAATTATCAGTTAATAATCACTAGACTTGCATACATTCTTCAAACAAAGTTATCATATGACCTCAGGTCATATTGACATACTGTATTAATACTGTCAACAATGTCTTTGAATTCTTTTTGAAAGCTTCAGTCTCCATTCATCATAGTTAGCATCACTTCAGAATATCTCACACGAGTTTGGAACGACATGAGGGTTGGTAACAATGAAAGCATTTTCTTTTTTGGTAAACTATTGTTTTAATACAGATCATTATAGGATTGATAGTCATGTGTGCAAGACTGCATTCATGATGGCGCTTAAAAATGCAGTGAAAGAATGAGTAGCCTATATGCCTGAATCACCTCATAATCTTCACTTCATGAACATAATGTCCATGAGTGAATGACGTGGTCGTGAAATGAGTTCTCACGTGGCTCTGTGAGATCAGTGTGGGTTTCAATGAAACACTCCAATTGAATGGGATTGGAATGTCACATCAGGTGAAGATTAAGTTAATGACTGTTAGTTAGAGGTGTAGTTCACCTGTTTGGGATTAGTCTCATCTAAACCCTGGTTAAGTCTTCATGCTGGGGTTTCCCCCGGGTTAACCTTTGCACGCTGTTGGACTTGATGCGCTTCATATATATATATATATATATATATATATATATATATACTTTTAACCCTCAATTGGTCCTTGGGGTCTATATGACCCCAATCGACTTTTCCTTAATAAAAAAAAATGGTTCCCTTCATCTCAGTGGAATAAGACTTTGTGACTTTTCCTACATTATCTATATATACACACACAAAAAAACTGGGCTTGATTCGGTTGTTCTATAGGTATGTAAAAATTTTTTTTACAAATCTGGTCTTCGGGGTCAATATGACCCCACATTGAAATGAATGGGAAATGCGAAAAAAAAAGAAAGAAATTTCTTCATGTGTCAAAAAGAGTCAATAAATCCAGCATAAATCTGAAAATTTTCACACAGAAATGAAGGCCTAGTACTAGAGGATAAATGAGATGTAGAAAAGACATGCGCACTCACACACACACAAACACACACACAAAAAAACACACACATGTATGACTGCCACAGAGAGCATTTTTATAGAATTTGGCACACATGCAGAACAAAGATATAAAAGGGTGAGACCTAATGCATGCACATTGCACACAGACACACGCACGCACGCACGCGCACACACACACACACACACACACACACACACACACACACATTCTCTCCCTCTCACACACACACACAGACATATGCATTCTCTCTTTCTCACACACACACACAAACGTGCTCTCTCTCTCTCTCTCACACACACACACACACACACACACGCACACACACACACACACGCACACACACGCACACGCACAGACAGAGATAATTTGTATCAAATTTGGCTAATGAATCAGCCACACATGCAGAACACGTATGAGTGAGACCTAATGCACACTCACACGCAGAGAGAGCAAGAGAGAGATGAGACAGAGATCAAATACAACGGACCTTTTCCACTTTAGAAAGTTTACGTTGAGATGTAAGAGCTGGAACTGTGTTTTGAAAATAAAGAAATTGTTCCCAAGCAAAAGCTATAAACGAGGGTCTTTGGTGCCCTGCACACAGTTCATTCTGTGCTGGCAGTATGGCAAAGAGGTACACTCTCCTCGAGACACTGCTATGTGCTGGAAAAACTGCAAAAGAGCCATTTGTTCACACAGTGTTCTTGTGCCAGATGTGTGTGGACTGATTGTTTTACCATGTGTTTTACATATAGTTTAGTTACATGTAGCTTGTTATTGCTTTTATGTTCAGTGTTCAGAATGTGATTGTAAATTTTTTTATTGTTATTCGATGTTCACTCTTCACTACTGTTCATTTTTGCATATTGCTGTTGGTTTTATTTACATATTTATTTCATTTCTTTTGCATTCTAAAGTTAATTATTATTATTTATTAACTACAATCTGACTCCAAGTCTTGTCCTTTAGGTGCGTCTTATGTGGCATTTTTCTGTCAAATTTCTGTGGCATTTTGTAAAAATAGGCATCTCAAAATGCATCAAAAACTTAAAAAAAATCTACTATTTGAAAGAATATTTATTTTAAATGTCTTTTCTAATGTTTATATATATATAAATTAACAAAATGGATCACAAACGTTGTGATACAAGCAGTTGGCCACATCCAGTAAAATGAATGGCTCTCTATTGCCTCTGCTGGTCAAAACTATTTCTTTCTTAAACTGTAATAATTTTAGGTTTATCTCTAACCAGCAGATGGCATACTTCTACACCTAACACCTAGATCAATATCCAGAAACAAATTAAATTAAATTTAAATCATCATTTAAGTGATTTTTTCATAAAAATGTAATATTTCATATGCAAGCTAATGGTGTAGTTGAGGAATTGTGTGGTAAATGGGTATAAAAGTACTTCATTTCTCCCAAAACACAGCATTAATGAATAGATGAGAAGTAAACAAAAAAAATGATATATTATTTGTATGATTAAAAATGTATATTTTTTTGTACAATTACTCTATTATTGTTGGGGTCGTATAGACCCCAAAGACCAGTAGTGTAAACAGAAAACGAAGACCTTGTGAGGGTTAAAGGCTATGCGTTGAGCTGTACACACCTACACTAAGCGTTCGCGTCAAAATCAACGTATACCTTGTGGACTGTTTCCAGAACCTGCGAGAGTACAAGGCCGGCTGTGCACAAAGGCTGATTCATAAAGTGGGGCAATTCCATCTTTGCAAGTACATTCTGGCGCCTCTGACTCACAGACACAGCCTGTAAGTTTGGTTTCATATTTAAAGTCCCACTCCGATCATATTTTGAGCTATTTTTAAACATTCCCAGTGGTCTTTAAATTATGATTATGCCATTTTTAGCCAAAATCACAAAACCTGTGCCGTTTTCTGGGACTTCGCTTTAGCAGAGCGGCAGTAGCTCATTAGCAATTCGCCTCTGCGTTGTGGGCGGAGCCGTTGGCACGGAGACGACCCTCCCCCTGCCCGTTGCTGAGAGCTCTGTCTCTCCCGTTAGCTTACACCCCCAATACCGGTGGGGCAACAGTATTATATACACGTTAATTATTATTATCCGAAGTTAATCAAAGTTATCACCGATCACCGATCATTATTTCACTCCAAGACGTCGCGTGTGGAGACGCCCAGTGGAGTTACTACGTCACAACTCCAGTCTATTTTAGCCGGCATTTTAGCGTCTGCTACTGATTCACAGCCATTTGAATGTAGAAATACTCAGAAATACAACTTTGAGCTTATTTTTCTCAAGATATGTCCTCTAACATCAGAAAAATGCCACAAGAACATGTTAACACCTAGAAAAACATTATTTTCATCGGAGTGGGTCTTTAAAGAATTTGCTACTGACTATTTAAATGTGAGTTTTGAGCAGTATAGAGTAGCGCTTGCTTGTCGTAACTATGATCACAAATGCAGACATAGTTTTATGTTTAGTGTTCTCACACCCGTAGCGTGTAAAAACACAGATTATAATCAGTAATTATGTACCCAATGAAATAAAACCTTACCAATCTAATACGATCTGGTCCAGTCACGCTGGCAAAGTTGATCGATCAGCTTGGTAGTACCGACATTATCACCTGTCATTATTGCTTTGGGAGCTGATGTTCCAAATATGGTCAGGGGCGTGACACTTCCGTCACATGATTTAGGTTTTTGGGCCAATCACAATGCACTGGATCGATGGCCAATCAGAGCACACCGCGCTTTTCAGAACGATGAGCTTTGTAAAAATCTGGCGGGGCATAGAGGAGCAACAATAATGTAAGATATGTGTAAAATAAGGATTTTTTTTTTTTTTTTTTTTTTTTTTTTTTTATATACCTAAAACCGCGTAAACACATTGTATTAAACCAAATACACAAAATAATGTTCTTTTTAGAACCATCATATGGCCCCTTTAAAGACATGAGATGTCAAGACATTACTGTAGTTATAACTCAACATTTTTTTGTGAGTGACTGGTTAACACAAAATGATAACTTTTCACTCACGCGTTTAAATGCAGTTTTCAATCCCAAAACCTAGCAGTGTGTATGAGGCCTCTGAGCATTAAATATTTCTATAATAAAACCTTCTAGATGCATCATTTCATATGAGTGTGTGTGTGCTGAACATGCCACAAGTTCATGTATTATGTCACATTACAGATGCCCTTTCATTAGTTGCTGGGTCAGGTGTGTGTGTGCGTGTATGTCTGTCTCTGTCTGCTGAATCATGTGGTTGTGTCACATGAGGATTATCATGTTTTCTCAGATGTATTGCAACAACCACACATACTGATTTTCACATTGTCTTCTAATCCTCAATTTTCTGGCATTATGGGTAGGCTAATCGTCATTGAGTGTGAATGTGACCAAGTGGGAGAGAGGAGCAAGTTGTGTCGTGTGTAGTGACCGTGTGTGTGTGTGTGTGATCGTGTTGAGATGCTATTTTTATCCTCTCTCCTCTTGTTCCTGTCTCTCTGTTGCTGGAGCTCAGTTCTGGGATGGTCTTCTCCAGAGACTCAGGTTAAACAAACGCACAAGTCCCTGCATCTTGCGTATTGTTTCTGAACCGTATGTTATGTATAATTGTTATTAGTGGTGGAGTGGACAACTGATTGGCATTTTTTTTTTAAATATCGCCATCAGCCGATACGTTTTTCTGTTTGGTCGATGTGTTGGAAGTGGGACTTTTATTTTGACATCGCTGAGAACGCCAGCAACTGAGCACACAGCGCTCCATTCTCCATCTTCTCTGTTCAGCAACTCTGTCTATACGTTATTATTATAGTGTCTGCTTTTATATTATTAGTAATAGAAAGGCAAACAATATAACACTATCTCATCTACTGTCAGCATTTAGCAAATACACATATATTAAAATCTTTGATTATCTAATAAACATTTGATTTCACAAACCTTGCAGACTAAGTCGAATCCATCTTGTGAAGTGTGCATTTGTAGACTGCATGAACGCTTGTATTCCGTGTGTAAGTAGCCTATATGCGGAGAGGAGAGTTCAAATGACACTGACTGGACACACACACAATTGACAAATTTTAAACCCTTGATTTCAAACTATACTGTGCTATATCCAGTTGGCCATATGGCATTTTAATTTTCACTAAATTAATCATATTAAATATTAGGTATACCGGTAATACTTTGCTCTATAAGATATTGGCACCAGCCATCAAAAAATCAATATTGGTCGACCATTAATTATCATACATACAACCCTCTATGCACAAACATTTAGGCCTTTATTCACATCTAGGCTAAACATTCATCAACAAGCTCAAGCATGTTCGGTTGACCTGTAAGAACTAATGAGGTTCATTCTCGTGTGTTACGCAGCACATAAACCAATGAGGTTCATTCTCGTGTGTTACGCAGCACATAAACCAATGAGGTTCATTCTCGTGTGTTGCGCAGTACATTTGAACCAATGAGGTGCATTCTTGTATGTTGTGCAGCACGTTAGAGCTTCCGCAAAAGGTTTGTTCTCTCGCATCAAACAGGTTTGGTTGAGCTTCTGTTTATGTTTGCTGATCAATGTTTAAATGTGAATAAAAGCCTAAATTAATTCTGTTTATCATATAAAGCGATCGAATCTCTTCAGAAAATTTGGACTAAACCTCTCAATTCATATGGATTAGTTTTACGATCTCTTTATGAACTTTTTGAAGCGTCAAAGTCGTAGTTGCGTAGCTGTCAATGGAGGGACAGAAAGCTCTCAGATTTCATTAAAAAAGATCTTCGTTTCTGAAGATGAATGAAAGTCTATGACTTTCATTCATGAGAAATTAATGACAGAATATTTATTTTTGGGTGAACTATCCCTTTAATTTATTTGAATTACATCAAAAACTGGAAGCAGAATAAAAGCATAATGCTTAATTGAGAAATACTTTTACTTTTTATTTGTTAATTTGTTAATATATTTAAAGCTGCCGTCGGCAACATTTTTTTGATCATATTCAGTGAAATCGACACTATAATCTGACAGAACAACATAAATAAAGTGGTTTTAGAAAAAAACCCGAGCTTCTAACTCCACCTGGAGCGTGTTATTTGTTTTGCAAAAATCCACAGCTCCCGGTTCATCGGGTCCAATCAGCGCAGGGGGGTGTGAGATCTGACTGTCAATCACAGATCGGGCACACGCCACCCCTCGCGCACGTTACAATCACATGCACACGCCTGAAGTTCGCGCAGTAACGAAGAGTGATGGCGGAAAATCAAGTACGCTCATTTAGAGTATAAATGACGTTAGCAATTGCAATCTATCGGTAGATTAGCCAGGACAGCATACCTCCAAATACTCCATGGTGTTGATGGATGCTGATGAGACGGGCGCGTTCCAGGGCTCTCAAGTTTTGAAGACAGGTAAGAGTGACACCCAGCCGACGGGGGGTTGGATACATTTTTGTCATTGGTTGTTGCGTTAAATCTTACCCATATACAATAGTGCTATTTTCTGATTGGCTATTGTGTAGCTCGACGAACAACACCAGAGGAAACACGCTTGATTCATGCCGGTTCCACAGTGAGAGCGGCGCGGCCAGAGTTTTGGGCGCTGCGGCATATTAAATATATTTCAAATAGTTTTTCAGCGTGAGAAAAACAATGTGTGGCAGGAGAGCGTGACAAAAGACCGAAATGAGTGACTGTCACGCTCAATGCGTGACACTTGAGAGCCCTGGCGTTCACTGAAAATCTGGTGCACATGCACGCACTGACGAGCATGAACTGGATGGGAGGGTATCCGTTGATAGTGGGGGAGGGGCGTGAGAGTTGTAAACATTCAAAATTATCCTGAATCCACTCAATCTGCCAGACTTGCCGACTGGAGCTTTAAAGGATAATAATGTTTATACTTTTTTTTTTTTCTGAAGGCTAGTATTGTGAAATTTCACTAGTATTGGTACTTTTGAAGTTAATATCACTCCATGTTAAAAATGCATGAGCAGTCTTCTGAGGTGTAGGGCAGTGTGTCTGTGTGAGGCTCATACACGAAAGAGTTATAATGATGGTGTGGAAACCTGGAGTGGACTATTCCCATCTGGCCCGCGTGACTAACTCTGACGTAACCGCTGCTGACACGGTCAGGCTGCTTTCTGAAACGCTTAAAACACACACTGACTCAGAAACATGGAGGAGCCAGAATTGTTTGAAATAGATCATCCATGCTTACTTATTCTCTTTAGGCTATATTTTGTGTCAGCTTTAAAGGCATTTGTATCAATATTGTATCATTTTCTTTACTAATATTATGGATAATGGACCACAGTCTGGAGGCCTAAACTTAGTGTGCAGTTAGTTGTCATAAATGTGCTCATTTTAACTACTTTCTTTTCTTTAGTTTCGTTGTTTGTTTCTGTCTTCATGTTTACAGGGTCAGTCATTCATGTATAATCAGGATTATTGGTTGGTTCTGGTTGTTCTCTCAGATGAACTGCTGTTTGTCTACTGTTGTCATGACTACATTCATGCTGTCTGTATTATTACGGTTGTAATTATGATTTAGTGATGAGGCAGATCAGGCAGGATGACAGCTGATGCAAATTATAAGCCAGCTATAAGTATAAAAAAAAACATTAATGATAATAAAAAAACATTCAGCACTGCATGGATTATGTTGTATGGCATGACATGATTCTTTAAAATTTTTAATTTATGTTAAAGGTGAACTAAGCAGATTTTTTACCTCAACCGAACAGCTTCTGAGTCGTTGGAATGGTTATATTACTCTTTTCGGGTTGAATGGTGGTCGTTTCGCACCCCCCTATCGCATATGAGCGGAAAAAAACACACTTGCAACTTTGAGCCGGCGTGCCGCCGGCCGCAGCATTAAGAAGTGTCGCGTGATATCAGGTCTCGCGAAATAACGAATTGCTTTACGGCGAAAAAGATCTGATAAAATTCTGATAAAATAAGCATCAAACAGAAATAACCCGGCGCCGTATACATGTGGTGTTCGAGGCGCACATACAATACAGACTGCCGACAGTTAAACAGGGCGCGCACAGCTCTTAAAGGGGCCACACCTTATTTCAACTCGTTACAGCTTCCATCCTACTGAACAGGTACCGGTGTACAGGGGGAGGGGATCCGGCCGTGAGTGCAGAGCCATCTCTGCGTGAGTGCTATTTACGACAGTACAAGTACTCCACAGAAACTCTAGGGGTCGCTGTTTGACAAAAACGGAATTCCTGCATAGTTCACCTTTAAAGTGCCCCATTATGCTTTATCGAATATTACCTTTCATGCTGCGTGTAATACACTGCAAAAAAGCTTTTCTTACTTAGTATTTTTTGTCTTGTTTCCAGTCCAAATATCTAAAGATTCTTAAATCAAGATGAATTTACTAGACAAGTAAAATGGTTTAAGATTATGTTTCTTGGGGAAAAATCTAAATTAGTGAGTTTTTGCTTAAAACAAGCTAAATTATCTGCCAATGTCTTGTTTTTGTTTGAATTAAGATTGTTTTTCTTAGCAATAACTCACTTCCAGAAAATGAGACATAGCTAATATATTAAGTAATTTTACTTGTCTGGTAAATGCATCTTGATATTTTTAGATTTTGGACTTGAAACAAGACAAAAACACTAATGGCGCTTTTCCACTGCATAGTACGGTACGGTTCGGTTCGGTACGGCACGCTTTGGCGCTTTTCCACTGCATAGTACGGTACGGTTCGGTTCGGTACGGCTCCCTTGTGGTGCTTTTCCACTGCATGGTCCGGTACGGTTCGGTTCGCTTCGGCTCGCTTTAAATGGTACCTGGTCTGTTGAGGTTCCAAGCGTACCGTACCGGTACTAAAATGTGACGTAAAACACTGCAGATCACTGATTGGTCAGACAGAATCGTCACTACCAGCGTCATTGGACACTAAACCCGCTAGATTTAAATAACCAGTAGACAACAGCCAACGCGGTAGCATCTGTTTTTTAAACTTTAAAAAGAAATGGTTGAATCGTGGTCAGTGGACGAGGTGCAGACGTTCCTCTCGTTGGTTGCCGAGGAGCGGATCCAGCGAGAGCTGGATGGGGCAAAACGGAATGAAAAAGTGTTCCAAGAAGTAGCTCAGCTCTTAGCCGCACACGGCTATCACCGGACCTACAAACAGTGTAGGGACAAAATAACGATCAGTCCCACCCACTTTGAAGAGGTACTAACTGCGGTGGAAAAGCAACCGAGCTAAAGCGAACCGAACCGTGCCGTACCGAGTCGAGTCGTACCACGCAGTGGAAAAGCGAAGCGAGCCGAACCGTACCGCGCCGAGTCGAACCGTACCGAGCCGAACCGAGCCGTACCAGCAGTGGAAAAGCGCCATTAGTAACAAAAGCATTTTTTGCAGTGTATAGATGTTTGTAAATGTAAAAGAACTGAAAAATTCCATCAAGCGCTTTAAGCGGTGGACCAATCACAACAGACTGGGCCATTTGACCAATCAGAGCAGAGTATGCTCGTGGAAAGGAGGGGTTTAGAGAGACTGAATCTTCGAATGAACGTTTTCAGAGTCTTTGAGAAATGAGGTGATGTGCAGAAAGTTGGGGACCTTTAAAAATAGCAGAATTGCATGATGTAATGCTGCTGGTTCTTGATCTCTTTTGCCTGCTTTTGAGTTCCTGTGTGTCATGTGATTCAATGTTTTAATCTGTTTTTCAAATTTTTTTCTGCATCAACTGACAGAATTGACTTGCTCTTATAATGAATCACAATGCTTTCAAATATGTGTGTTAAAACAACCAGATAAAGAGCAATACTGAAGGAACACTGTGTTGCCGAGTGATATTAACTGATAATTTTGTCTGTACAGTATGCCCGGGTCTGGATCCCGGATGTAGAGGAAGTGTGGAGGTCAGCAGAGCTCACCAAGGACTACAGACAAGGAGACGGAGTACTGCAACTACAGCTAGAGGATGGAAAGGTCAGTGTGTGTATATTTGAGTAATGAGTTTTTATAAGCCTCATCAGATTATTTGTATGAACATTACTCACCGTACAATGGATTTACTGGAGCACTTTAATTTTCTTGGGATTTGTCCAAGGGATTGAACCTACAACCTTTGTGTTAGCAGCCCAGATCATTAACCATTAACCATTTTGCTTCTCAATTGGTTTGGCCATGGGACCCACATTTTCCTATATGGTCATTAAACCACTACCCAAATTTGTAGGAATTTGAATCAAGCTAATTTATTTCTCAAAAATGGTTGATTCACACAAGTACCGTCCCACTTTACCTAACATACATAAATTGTAAGAATATCAATAACACTGATGAATAAATAGTAATGCTAATAAATAGATGTCTCAAACTAGTCTTAGTTAGTATTTGTCATCAAACAATAAAGAAAATAACGTTGAAAAGGTTTTTAAGGTTATAGAGACTACAGTTACCATGGTAAAAACAATACTAACATGAACTGAATGTTAATAAAATATATGGACAGTGACACTGATCCTGATAAATATAATGAACATCATACCTGCATGCAAATCCTTCCCAGCTAACACATGACTTATCAGTTACATAATTGAATACTTTTTGGTAATTTCATCGCTTACTAATCGAGAACGCAACTACGAGGTTGCATTCTAGTAATTTAAAGGTGCTGTCTGTAAGAATGCACTTCTTTTTTATTTCAGTTTGTACCAGAAAGGGGCATGGAATACACCTGATGTTACATGATCTGTAAAGCGCTGTTTACATGCAACAAACTCTGGAAAGATGTCAGTAATAATGTAGAAATTCCCCATTTTGAAAAAGTAGTTCCACTTAAATGTACATAACTAGAATTACGTAAGAATTACAGTATATGCAATTTTGCATAATTATTAGATATTCCGATCATATATTTGTTTCAAGGTCATTTCTCCAATTCCAAACCACATCAATCATAATAGATTTTGTATGTAATAATTTATTGGTGATTTAATTGTTGATGACGGAAGATGTGGCTTGAAAAGCACCTTATTTTTAGATGTGCATAATACTTATGTATGCGTCTTCTTTTCTTCTCAACCTATTTTTGTGATCCAATGAGCATTTGATTTTCCGATGGTCACGCCATTTCTTTATACGATTGTCACACTTTAGTTTTGAAATTTCTACAGTCCCTCTCATGAGCATTTCATAATTTTTATTCTTTTTTTTACTTTTTCCGTGTCAGTTCCATTTTTGGTCCATTTCATGTTATGTTTTGTCTTTGTGTTCACCTTCTTTTTGCTCATTTTCAGTTGACCCAGTTTTCCCATGTGTTTCTTTGATTCATCTCATTCACCTGTCCCTTGTTAATTAGTTCATTAGTCCTCGTTTGGTTTAGTATTTATAGTCCCATGTTTCCTGAGTTCTTTGTCCTGTCTGAACGTCATGTTGGTAATGTGTTGCAAGCCTGTTTTTCCTGTATCTTCCGGAGTTATTTGGATTAAAGACTTTTCACTTGTTATTTAGTCTTCGTGAGGACTCTTTGGCAACATACCGTGACAGTAGTTGCATATTGCAGTATTAAGGCTAACGATTAATTGATCGTTAATTTAAATGACGATCGATCATGGGAATTTGTGTAAATTGACATCACTAATTCATGCACAAAACCAGTATTCATTGAGCACTTCTCTGACATACGGTTTAATTTTTTAAATTAATTTTAAGAGTGTTTGTTTTCTAGTAGATGGCAGCAATCTTCCATTAAACACTGGCACATTTTTCATGTTATCACTATGGATGAAACCGAGAAATGTAGATAAATCTACATAAAATGTTTCTATTTTAAGGTAAAAAAAACTGACGTTATCTCTAGCTTTTTCAAAATAACCAATGTTATCGTCTAACTATTATGCAATTAGATAAAATGTCAATTCAATACATTACTTCTGTCTTTATCCTCTTTTTCTTCCTTTTCTCTTCTTCCCTAGGCACCAAAAAGGCTTCTTGGCTATCTATGGCATGCTAATGCTAATTTATCATGTGTCATAAATTCGGCCATCGGTCTCTCTCAGGTGAAGTTTGTAGGAGTGTTCGAATTGAAGTGGCGCTGCGCA
>JARWKJ010000094.1:27500-45000 GCA_029959095.1 Rhinichthys osculus | reverse complement strand
CTCTGGTTCTCCGAGTCGGGCGGAGGGGTCGGCGCGGTGTGGGTCCACGGCCGGGCCCCTGGTTCCCTCGACGCGGTAGGGGGGCGGACCGTGGGTCTCCCCCAGGCCCAAAGCCCCGGTTCCCAGAGTCGGGTAAAAGGTGGGAGTAACTATGACTCTCTTAAGGTAGGTAGTGGGGAACCAGTGAACTGGTGTATCTCAGTGATGAAGCCGAGTTGGGGCTCCATCCTCTGGGCACAGGGGGGTCTCCTAGTGGTCCCCCTGTGCCCTGAGTTTGGAGCCCCAACTCGGCTTATTTTTTTGGATACACTGGGTCAAAGTTGAAATTTCAAACAGGCATATCTCTGGAACCAAGCCGAGTTGGGGCTCCATACACCCGGTGTGGGGGGGTCTCCTGGAGGTCCCCCTGCGCCCGGAGTTTGGAGCCCCAACTCGGCTTATTTTTTTGGATAC
Organism: Rhinichthys osculus; assembly: GCA_029959095.1. Classification (NCBI taxonomy): domain Eukaryota; kingdom Metazoa; phylum Chordata; class Actinopteri; order Cypriniformes; family Leuciscidae; genus Rhinichthys; species Rhinichthys osculus. The sequence continues at coordinate 44,547 of JARWKJ010000094.1, read as the reverse complement.
ACTGGGTCAAAGTTGAAATTTCAAACAGGCCTATCTCTGGAACCAAGCCGAGTTGGGGCTCCATACACCCGGTGTTGGGGGGTCTCCTGGAGGTCCCCCTGCGCCCGGAGTTTGGAGCCCCAACTCGGCTTATTTTTTTGGATACACTGGGTCAAAGTTGAAATTTCAAACAGGCCTATCTCTGGAACCAAGCCGAGTTGGGGCTCCATACACCCGGTGTTGGGGGGTCTCCTGGAGGTCCCCCTTTGCCCGGAGTTTGGAGCCCCAACTCGGCTTATTTTTTTGGATACACTGGGTCAAAGTTGAAATTTCAAACAGGCATATCTCTGGGACCAAGCCGAGTTGGGGCTCCATACACCCTGTGTGGGGGGGTCTCCTGGAGGTCCCCCAACACCCAGAGTTTGGAGCCCCAACTCGGCTTATTTTTCGAGTTACATCCGGTCAAAGTTGAGATTTCAAACAGGCATATCTCTGGAACCAAGCCGAGTTGGGGCTCCATACACCCTGTGTGGGGGGGTCTCCTGGAGGTCCCCCAACACCCAGAGTTTGGAGCCCCAACTCGGCTTATTTTTCGAGTTACATCCGGTCAAAGTTGAGATTTCAAACAGGCATATCTCTGGAACCAAGCCGAGTTGGGGCTCCATACACCCTGTGTGGGGGGGTCTCCTGGAGGTCCCCCAACACCCAGAGTTTGGAGCCCCAACTCGGCTTATTTTTCGAGTTACATCCGGTCAAAGTTGAGATTTCAAACAGGCATATCTCTGGAACCAAGCCGAGTTGGGGCTCCATACACCCGGTGTGGGGGGGTCGCCTAGAGGTCCCCCAACACCCAGAGTCTCGCGCTCCAACTCGGCTTATTTTTCGAGTTACACCCGGTCGAAGCTGGACAGGAAGTGACCGTATCTCGGGAACCGAGCCGAGTTGGGGCTCCATACACCCGGGGTGGGGGTGTCCAGTAGAGGTCCCCCAACGCCCAGAGTATGGAGCTCCAAATCGGCTTCCTCTCCGAGTTACGCCCGGTCAAAGCTGGACAGGAAGTGGCCGTATCTCGGGACCGGAAGGTCCCCGTGGCTCGGGACGGCGGGAGCAGTAGGGTCCCCTAGGGTAGCCCTGGCAACCGCCGTCCCGAGCCGCTGGGCCCTTCGGTTCCCGAGATAGGCCCGGTTACGCGCGAGGGACTTTTGGACAAAACGACCCGTATCTCGGAAAGGGGAGGTCCCAGCGGCTCGCCCTTTCGGGTGTCGGGGGCTCCCCCCGGGCCCTCTCGGACCCCACCTCCCCGGGCCCCTGGGACCTTTCCTTCCGAGGTGCGCCCCGTCCCGTTGGGCCCATTTTCTCCGGGACCCGGGGGCCCCGGAGCTCGGGGGTTGGCTCGTTGTGAGGGGCCCACCCAGACCCTACTTTGACCCGAGTCTGGTGTCTCTGGGCGGCGGGGTCCCGGAGTTACGGCCGTTCAAAGTCGGGGCCCTTTTGAGGTCCGAAAATTCCTCAGAGTCCAAAACCTGCAGTGGGTGGGGACTTCCAGGGCCCCAGAGGCTCTGGTGGCACGCCGAGGAAGGTTCACCGTCCTCGGGGACGGCCAGGCGCCCCCGGAAGGGGAAAGGCCGGGACTAACTCTGACTCTCTTAAGGTAGAGAACGACCAGAGAGCTGAATGTGGATTTGGTTTTCCCCGAACATCTCGAGAACCACACGGCGAAAAAATGTCAAACTCGGGTCGTCTGTAGGCCTCGAAGGGCCCTATCCAACGGTGCCACCCCCGTCCCCGAGGGCCTCGGGGTCAGGGAGTTACGTCCGGTCAAAGGCGCACCTTTGTCGGCTTATATCTCGAGAACCCCTCGCTCAATATTCCCCAAACTCTAATCGATCGTAGTGCTGGACGGGGCCTTTCGAATGAGCCCACCCCCAAGGTCCAACTCACCCGGGTCCCCGAGTTACGGCCGTTCAAAGTCGGGGGCCCTTTTCGAGGTCTGAAAATTCCTCAGAGTCCAAAACCTGCAGTGGGTGGGGACTTCCAGGGCCCCAGAGGCTCTGGTGGCACGCCGAGGAAGGTTCACCGTCCTCGGGCACGGCCAGGTGGCCCCCGTGGTCCTGGAAGTCCCCTTGGAGACATGGGTGAGCGGCAAATCCACTGAACGAATGGGAAATTTTTGTTTTTCTCGAATATCTCGAAAACCAAAAGGCGAAAAAATGTCAAACTCGGGTCGTCTGTAGGCCTCGATGGGCCCTATCCAACGGGGCCACCCACGTCCCCGAGGGCCTCGGGGTCAGGGAGTTACGTCCGGTCAAAGGCGCACCTTTGTCGGCTTATATCTCGAGAACCCCTCGCTCAATATTCCCCAAACTCTAATCGATCGTAGTGCTGGACGGGGCCTTTCGAATGAGCCCACCCCCAAGGTCCAACTCACCCGGGTCCCCGAGTTACGGCCGTTCAAAGTCGGGGGCCCTTTTCGAGGTCTGAAAATTCCTCAGAGTCCAAAACCTGCAGTGGGTGGGGACTTCCAGGGCCCCAGACGCTCTGGTGGCACGCCGAGGAAGGTTCACCGTCCTCGGGCACGGCCAGGTGGCCCCCGTGGTCCTGGAAGTCCCCTTGGAGACATGGGTGAGCGGCAAATCCACTGAACGAATGGGAAATTTTTGTTTTTCTCGAATATCTCGAAAACCAAAAGGCGAAAAAATGTCAAACTCGGGTCGTCTGTAGGCCTCGATGGGCCCTATCCAACGGGGCCACCCACGTCCCCGAGGGCCTCGGGGTCAGGGAGTTACGTCCGGTCAAAGGCGCACCTTTGTCGGCTTATATCTCGAGAACCCCTCGCTCAATATTCCCCAAACTCTAATCGATCGTAGTGCTGGACGGGGCCTTTCGAATGAGCCCACCCCCAAGGTCCAACTCACCCGGGTCCCCGAGTTACGGCCGTTCAAAGTCGGGGGCCCTTTTCGAGGTCTGAAAATTCCTCAGAGTCCAAAACCTGCAGTGGGTGGGGACTTCCAGGGCCCCAGACGCTCTGGTGGCACGCCGAGGAAGGTTCACCGTCCTCGGGCACGGCCAGGTGGCCCCCGTGGTCCTGGAAGTCCCCTTGGAGACATGGGTGAGCGGCAAATCCACTGAACGAATGGGAAATTTTTGTTTTTCTCGAATATCTCGAAAACCAAAAGGCGAAAAAATGTCAAACTCGGGTCGTCTGTAGGCCTCGATGGGCCCTATCCAACGGGGCCACCCACGTCCCCGAGGGCCTCGGGGTCAGGGAGTTACGTCCGGTCAAAGGCGCACCTTTGTCGGCTTATATCTCGAGAACCCCTCGCTCAATATTCCCCAAACTCTAATCGATCGTAGTGCTGGACGGGGCCTTTCGAATGAGCCCACCCCCAAGGTCCAACTCACCCGGGTCCCCGAGTTACGGCCGTTCAAAGTCGGGGGCCCTTTTCGAGGTCTGAAAATTCCTCAGAGTCCAAAACCTGCAGTGGGTGGGGACTTCCAGGGCCCCAGACGCTCTGGTGGCACGCCGAGGAAGGTTCACCGTCCTCGGGCACGGCCAGGTGGCCCCCGTGGTCCTGGAAGTCCCCTTGGAGACATGGGTGAGCGGCAAATCCACTGAACGAATGGGAAATTTTTGTTTTTCTCGAATATCTCGAAAACCAAAAGGCGAAAAAATGTCAAACCCGGGTCGTCTGTAGGCCTCGATGGGCCCTATCCAACGGGGCCACCCACGTCCCCGAGGGCCTCGGGGTCAGGGAGTTACGTCCGGTCAAAGGCGCACCTTTGTCGGCTTATATCTCGAGAACCCCTCGCTCAATATTCCCCAAACTCTAATCGATCGTAGTGCTGGACGGGGCCTTTCGAATGAGCCCACCCCCAAGGTCCAACTCACCCGGGTCCCCGAGTTACGGCCGTTCAAAGTCGGGGGCCCTTTTCGAGGTCTGAAAATTCCTCAGAGTCCAAAACCTGCAGTGGGTGGGGACTTCCAGGGCCCCAGACGCTCTGGTGGCACGCCGAGGAAGGTTCACCGTCCTCGGGCACGGCCAGGTTGCCCCCGTGGTCCTGGAAGTCCCCTTGGAGACATGGGTGATGGCCAGACCCACTGAACGAATGGGAATTTTTTTGTTTTCCCCGAATATCTCGAAAACCACACGGCGAAAAAATTTCAAACTCTGGTCGTCTGTAGGCCTCGAGGAGCCCTATCCAACGGTGCCACCCCCGTCCCCGAGGGCCTCGGGGTCAGGGAGTTACGTCCGGTCAAAGGCGCACCTTTTTCGGCTTATATCTCGGGAACCCCTCGCTCAATATTCCCCAAACTCTAATCGATCGTAGTGCTGGACGGGGCCTTTCGAATGAGCCCACCCCCGAGGTCCAACTCGCCCGGGTCCCCGAGTTACGGCCGTTCAAAGTCGGGGGTCCCAGCGAACGGCGAATCGGTAGGGGGCGTCCCCGCGGCCCGCCACCGCCCTGGTTCAGGTCAGGGCCCCCGTGGGACCTCCTCACCCGAATTTGAGCTCTCTGGGTCTTCGGGTTGCCGAGATACGGGCGATTTTCTCCCGAGGTCGTGACGTCATCAGCGGGCGCCATTTTGGAGCGCGCCCGGCGGTTTTCGGCTAATATCTCCGCGAAAACAGCACCAAAAATCATGAAACTTGTATCAGTTTGTTCAGTTCGACGAGACGGTTCGAAGGAGCCCGGTGGTGGCCGGATCCGTTGGGTTTTCGCCGAGATATTTGCGTTTTTCGCTTCCGGTTCGCTTTGGGGGGCTGTATCTCGGGCCCCCGGGGGCCCACGGGGCTGGGGGTGGGCTCTTTCGAAAGGTCTCGTCCCGTTCTACACTCGATAAAAATTTGGCGTCGATTGGACCCGCCTTCGCCGAGTTACGGGCGTTTGAAGCCGTTTGCAGTGGGGTTACCATCCTTCAAACTGCATGCGCTCTTAGGCGGCCGCCCAGGCCGAGCACGGTGCTGTATACCCGGCTTGGAGCGCCCAGCCCCGCGGTTCCGGAGGAACTGTCGGGGAAAAGGGTCACCTGCAACGTGCCATGTGGGTTTTGTGAGGAGGAGAGTGCCCGGTTCTCCCTGGGAGTCTGGCGCTTGACTCTGGGGGGGGCTTTGCTCTCCACGGAGGCTTGGCACTCCCGGGCCTTGACCCTGGGGCTTGGCCCTCCGTGGAGGCTTGACCCCGAGGCTTGTCTCCAGGGCCGGGCTCGCTCCAAAACCTAAGTCCATAACGTTGAGGTGCACTGTGAGCTCCAGGCACACGGGTCTTCTCGACCGGCCCGGGCAGGGTGATCGGACCCGGGCCGATGGCGGGTTTGCCCGCCACCCCTGGCTCTCTGTCTGGAGCCGAGACGGTCCTAAAACGGGCCTCGGGGGTGATGTAGGAGAGGGCGCACAGACGCACACCACCCCTCACCAGACCGTCGTGAGTCCCACACTCAGAGTCACTCTGGGTGGGGATGAAATCTGGGTTCCCCCCTCGCCCTGGGCTTGACTCTGGAGCCAAGCTGGCTCTGGAAAACATTGCAACTTCCAGGAAAATGACGGTCTGATTTTTCTCAAAAGCGCATCCCACGCAGGGTGCAGGTCTCCTGGGCACAGAAAAATGGCCAATGCCCATGGTGAATTTGACTCTGGGCTTGACACTGGTGCCAAGCTGGCTCTGAAAAACATTGAAACTTCCAGGAAAATGACGGTCTGATTTTTCTCAAAAGCGCATCCCACGCAGGGTGCAGGTCTCCTGGGCACAGAAAAATGGCCAATGCCCATGGTGAAGTTGACTCAGGTGCCAAGCTGGCTCTGAAAAACATTGAAACTTCCAGGAAAATGACGGTCTGATTTTTCTCAAAAGCGCATCCCACGCAGGGTGCAGGTCTCCTGGGCACAGAAAAATGGCCAATGCCCATGGTGAAGTTGACTCTGGGCTTGACACTGGTGCCAAGCTGGCTCTGAAAAACATTGAAACTTCCAGGAAAATGACGGTCTGATTTTTCTCAAAAGCGCATCCCACGCAGGGTGCAGGTCTCCTGGGCACAGAAAAATGGCCAATGCCCATGGTGAAGTTGACTCTGGGCTTGACACTGGTGCCAAGCTGGCTCTGAAAAACATTGAAACTTCCAGGAAAATGACGGTCTGATTTTTCTCAAAAGCGCATCCCACGCAGGGTGCAGGTCTCCTGGGCACAGAAAAAGCCCAATGCCCATGGAGAGTTTGACTCTGGAGTCATATTTGAAAAATTGACTAAGTCCATGAACGTGCTGTGGGTTCTGAGCTCGAGGGCTTTCGAGGCACTGAACCAAGCCAGAGAGGGTGCACTCTGGCTGGGGAAGTGGTTTCAATCTCCACGGTGGTGGAGCTCTCAAAGACATCAAACTTCCAGGAAAATGACGGTCTGATATTTCTCAAAAGTGCATCCCACGCAGGGTGCGGGTCTCCTGGGCACGAATAAAACCCAAGGCCCATGGAGAGTTTGACTCTGGGCTTGACTCTGGAGCCAGATTTGAAAAATTGACTAAGTCCATAAACGTGCTGTGGGTTCTGAGCTCCATGCTTTCAGACCTCCCTGGCCAGCCCAGGGAAGGTGGCCCGTCTTGGGCCAGATTCAGATTTAACCGCCACCTATGGAGGTCCGTCTGGTGCAAAGACGGTCCTAAAACGGACCTTGGGGCTCTTGTAGAGGAGGTGAGAGGCCTTCCTGGGCACGAATAAAGACAAAGAGAGCCCCTGGCCGGCTTGACTCTGGGATCAGAATTGAAAAAAAATCGACTAAGTCCATGAACGAGGTGTGCATTCGGAGCTCCAGGGTCTTCAAGGCAGTTAACCATGCCAGAGAGGGTGCACTCTGGCTGGGGAAGTGAGTTCAATCTCCACGGTGGTGGAGCTCTGAAAAACATCAAACTTCCAGGAAAATGACGGTCTGATATTTCTCAAAAGTGCATCCCACGCAGGGTGCAGGTCTCCTGGGCACGAATAATGACCAATGCCCGTGTTGAAATTGACCCTGGGCTTGACTCTGGAGCCAGATTTGAAAAATTGACTAAGTCCATAAACGTGCGGTGGCCTCAAACCTCCATGCTCTCAGACCTCCCTGGCCAGCCCAGGGAAGGTGTCCCGTCCTGGGCCAGATTCAGATTTGCCCGCCACCCATGGAGGTCCGTCTGGTGCAAAGACGGTCCTAAAACGGACCTTGGGGTTCTTGTAGAGGAGGTGAGAGGCCCTCCCGGGCACGAATAAAGACAAAGAGAGCCCCTGGCCGGCTTGACTCTGGAGTCAGAATTGAAAAATTGACCAAGTCCATAAACGAGGTGTGCGTTCGGAGCTCCAGGGTCGTCAAGGCAGTTACCCATGCCAGAGAGGGTGCACTCCGGCCGGGGAAGTGGGTTCAATCTCCACGGTGGTGGAGCTCTGAAAAACATCAAACCTCCAGGAAAAGACGGCCTGATTTATCTGAAAAGTGCATCCCAGGTAGGGTGCGGGTCTCCTGGGCACGAATAAAGCCCAATGCCCATGGTGAAATTGACTCTGGGCTTGACTCTGAGGCCTAGATCTCGAAAAATGACAGAGTCCAAAAAGTTGCGGTTGCTTCAAAGCTCCATGCTGTCAGACCTCCCTGGCCAGCCCAGGGAGGGTGTCCCGTCCTGGGCCAGATTCAGATTTGCCCGCCACCCATGGAGGTCCGTCTGGTGAAAAGACGGTCCTAAAACGGACCTTGGGGTTCTTGTAGAGGAGGTGAGAGGCCTTCCTGGGCACGAATAAAGACAAAGAGAGCCCCTGGCCGGCTTGACTCTGGGGTCAGAATTGAAAAATTGACTAAGTCCATGAACGAGGTGTGCGTTCGGAGCCCCAGGGTCTTAAAGGCAGTTACCCATGCCAGAGAGGGTGCACTCTGGCTGGGGAAGTGAGTTCAATCTCCGCCGTTGTGGAGCTCTGAAAAACATCAAACCTCCAGGAAAAAGACGGTCTGATTTTTCTCAAAAGTGCATCCCAGGAAGGGTGCGGGTCTCCTGGGCACGAATAATGACCAAAGCCCGTGTTGAAATTGACCCTGGGCTTGACTCTGGAGCCAGATTTGAAAAATTGACCAAGTCCATAAACGTGCGGTGGCCTCAAACCTCCATGCTCTCAGACCTCCCTGGCCAGCCCAGGGAAGGTGTCCCGTCCTGGGCCAGATTCAGATTTGCCCGCCACCCATGGAGGTCCATCTGGTGCAAAGACGGTCCTAAAACGGACCTTGGGGTTCTTGTAGAGGAGGTGAGAGGCCCTCCTGGGCACGAATAAAGACAAAGAGAACCCCTGGCCGGCTTGACTCTGGGGTCAGAATTGAAAAAATTGACTAAGTCCATGAACGAGGTGTGCGTTCGGAGCCCCAGGGTCTTCAAGGCAGTTACCCATGCCAGAGAAGGTGCACTCTGGCTGGGGAAGTGAGTTCAATCTCCGCCGTTGTGGAGCTCTGAAAAACATCAAACCTCCAGGAAAATGACGGTCTGGTATTTCTCAAAAGTGCATCCCACGCAGGGTGCAGGTCTCCTGGGCACGAATAATGACCAATGCCCGTGTTGAAATTGACCCTGGGCTTGACTCTGGAGCCAGATTTGAAAAATTGACTAAGTCCATAAACGTGCGGTGGCCTCAAACCTCCATGCTCTCAGACCTCCCTGGCCAGCCCAGGGAAGGTGTCCCGTCCTGGGCCAGATTCAGATTTGCCCGCCACCCATGGAGGTCCGTCTGGTGCAAAGACGGTCCTAAAACGGACCTTGGGGTTCTTGTAGAGGAGGTGAGAGGCCCTCCCGGGCACGAATAAAGACAAAGAGAGCCCCTGGCCGGCTTGACTCTGGAGTCAGAATTGAAAAATTGACCAAGTCCATAAACGAGGTGTGCGTTCGGAGCTCCAGGGTCGTCAAGGCAGTTACCCATGCCAGAGAGGGTGCACTCTGGCCGGGGAAGTGGGTTCAATCTCCACGGTGGTGGAGCTCTGAAAAACAGCAAACTTCCAGGAAAATGACGGTCTGATATTTCTCAAAATTGCATCCCACGCAGGGTGCAGGTCTCCTGGGTACGAATAATGACCGAAGCCTGTGTTGAAATTGACCCCTGGCTTGACTCTGGAGCCAGATTTGAAAAATTGACTAAGTCCATAAACGTGCTTTGGGTTCTGAGCTCCATGCTCTCAGACCTCCCTGGCCAGCCCAGGGAAGGTGGCCCGCCTTGGGCCAGATTCAGATTTGCCCGCCACCCATGGAGGTCCATCTGGTGCAAAGACGGTCCTAAAACGGACCTTGGGGTTCTTGTAGAGGAGGTGAGAGGCCCTCCTGGGCACGAATAAAGACAAAGAGAGCCCCTGGCCGGCTTGACTCTGGGGTCAGAATTGAAAAATTGACTAAGTCCATGAACGAGGTGTGCGTTCGGAGCTCCAGGGTCGTCAAGGCAGTTACCCATGCCAGAGAGGGTGCACTCTGGCCGGGGAAGTGAGTTCAATCTCCACGGTGGTGGAGCTCTGAAAAACATCAAACCTCCAGGAAAAGACGGCCTGATTTATCTGAAAAGTGCATCCCAGGTAGGGTGCGGGTCTCCTGGGCACGAAGAAAGCCCAATGCCCATGGTGAAATTGACTCTGGGCTTGTCTCTGAGTCCTAGATCTCGAAAAATGACAGAGTCCAAAAAGTTGCGGTTGCTTCAAAGCTCCATGCTGTCAGACCTCCCTGGCCAGCCCAGGGAGGGTGTCCCGTCCTGGGCCAGATTCAGATTTGCCCGCCACCCATGGAGGTCCGTCTGGTGCAAAGACGGTCCTAAAACGGACCTTGGGGTTCTTGTAGAGGAGGTGAGAGGCCCTCCTGGGCACGAATAAAGACAAAGAGAGCCCCTGGCCGGCTTGACTCTGGGGTCAGAATTGAAAAATTGACTAAGTCCATGAACGAGGTGTGCGTTCGGAGCCCCAGGGTCTTCAAGGCAGTTACCCATGCCAGAGAAGGTGCACTCTGGCTGGGGAAGTGAGTTCAATCTCCGCCGTTGTGGAGCTCTGAAAAACATCAAACCTCCAGGAAAAGACGGTCTGATTTATCTGAAAAGTGTATCCCCGGCAGGGTGCGGGTCTCCTGGGCACGAATAATGACCAAAGCCCGTGTTGAAATTGACCCTGGGCTTGACTCTGAAGCCTAGATCTCGAAAAATGACAGAGTCCAAAAAGTTGCGGTTGCTTCAAAGCTCCATGCTGTCAGACCTCCCTGGCCAGCCCAGGGACGGTGGCCCGTCCTGGGCCAGATTCAGATTTGCCCGCCACCCATGGAGGTCCATCTGGTGCAAAGACGGTCCTAAAACGGACCTTGGGGTTCTTGTAGAGGAGGTGAGAGGCCCTCCTGGGCACGAATAAAGACAAAGAGAGCCCCTGGCCGGCTTGACTCTGGGGTCAGAATTGAAAAAATTGACTAAGTCCATGAACGAGGTGTGCGTTCGGAGCCCCAGGGTCTTCAAGGCAGTTACCCATGCCGGAGAAGGTGCACTCTGGCTGGGGAAGTGAGTTCAATCTCCGCCGTTGTGGAGCTCTGAAAAACATCAAACCTCCAGGAAAAGACGGTCTGATTTATCTGAAAAGTGTATCCCAGGTAGGGTGCGGGTCTCCTGGGCACGAATAATGACCAAAGCCCGTGTTGAAATTGACCCTGGGCTTGACTCTGAAGCCTAGATCTCGAAAAATGACAGAGTCCAAAAAGTTGCGGTTGCTTCAAAGCTCCATGCTGTCAGACCTCCCTGGCCAGCCCAGGGAAGGTGTCCCGTCCTGGGCCAGATTCAGATTTGCCCGCCACCCATGGAGGTCCATCTGGTGCAAAGACGGTCCTAAAACGGACCTTGGGGTTCTTGTAGAGGAGGTGAGAGGCCCTCCTGGGCACGAATAAAGACAAAGAGAGCCCCTGGCCGGCTTGACTCTGGGGTCAGAATTGAAAAATTGACTAAGTCCATGAACGAGGTGTGCGTTCGGAGCCCCAGGGTCTTCAAGGCAGTTACCCATGCCAGAGAAGGTGCACTCTGGCTGGGGAAGTGAGTTCAATCTCCGCCGTTGTGGAGCTCTGAAAAACATCAAACCTCCAGGAAAAGACGGTCTGATTTATCTGAAAAGTGTATCCCCGGCAGGGTGCGGGTCTCCTGGGCACGAATAATGACCAAAGCCCGTGTTGAAATTGACCCTGGGCTTGACTCTGAAGCCTAGATCTCGAAAAATGACAGAGTCCAAAAAGTTGCGGTTGCTTCAAAGCTCCATGCTGTCAGACCTCCCTGGCCAGCCCAGGGAAGGTGTCCCGTCCTGGGCCAGATTCAGATTTGCCCGCCACCCATGGAGGTCCGTCTGGAGCGAAGACGGTCCTAAAACGTACCTTGGGGCTCTTGTAGAGGAGGCGAGAAGCCTTCCCGGGCACAAATAAAGCCCAAAGCCTATGGAGAAATTGACTCTGGGCTTGACTCTGAAGCCAAGCTATCAAAAAATGACAGAGTCCAAAAAGTTGCGGTCGACTCAAAGCTCCATGCCGTCAGACCTCCCTGGCCAGCCCAGGGAATGTGCCCCTTCCTGGGCCAGAATCAGATTTGCCTGCCACCCCATGGAGGTCCGCCTGGAGCAAAGTCGGTCCTAAAACGGCCCTTCGGGGCTGTATGGAAGAGGGGAGCTTGGTGATTGTGGCGCGGGCAAACATACACCTCATCATCAGACCGTCGTGAGTCCCACTCAGAGTCACTCTGGCTGGGTATATAAAATCCAGATTACACCATGCGACGGTGGAGCTCTGGAAGTACGGAACCTCCAGGAAAAGACGGTATGATTTTATCTGAAAAGTGCGTCCCAGGCATGGTGCAGCTTTCCTGGGCACGAATCAAGAGCAAGTGCCTTGTGGGGTTGACTCTGGGCTTGGCTCTGGTGTCAAATTTGAAAAATTGGAAGAGTCCAAAAATTGAATGTAGGCTCGGAGCACCATGCTCTCAGACCTCCCTGGCCAGCCCAGGGAGAGTGCCTCGGTCCCGGGCACAGACAGATTGGTATTCCTACCGGAGCTCCGTCTGGAGCAAAGTCGGTCCTAAGACGGCCCTTCGGGGCTGTATGGAAGAGGGGAGTGTGGTGATTGTGGCAGGGGGCAAACACACACACACCTCATCATCAGACCGTCGTGAGTCCCACTCAGGGTCACTCTGGGTGGGTATATAAAATCCAGAATACACCGCGCGATGGTGGAGCTCTGGAAGTTTGAAACCTCCAGGAAAAGACGGTATGATTTTATCTGAAAAGTGCGTCCCAGGCATGGTGCAGCTTTCCTGGGCACGAATCAAGAGCAAGTGCCTTGTGGGGTTGACTCTGGGCTTGGCTCTGGTGTCAAATTTGAAAAATTGGAAGAGTCCAAAAATTGAATGTAGGCTCGGAGCTCCATGCTCTCAGACCTCCCTGGCCAGCCCAGGGAGAGTGCCTCGGTCCCGGGCACAGACAGATTGGTATTCCTACCGGAGCTCCGTCTGGAGCAAAGTCGGTCCTAAAACGGCCCTTCGGGGCTGTATGGAAGAGGGGAGTGTGGTGATTGTGGCAGGGGGCAAACACACACACACACACACACACACACACACACACACACACACACACACACCTCATTATCAGACCGTCGTGAGTCCCACTCAGGGTCACTCTGGGTGGGTATATAAAATCCAGAATACACCGCGCGATGGTGGAGCTCTGGAAGTTTGAAACCTCCAGGAAAAGACGGTATGATTTTATCTGAAAAGTGTGTCCCAGGCATGGTGCAGCTTTCCTGGGCACGAATCAAGAGCAAGTGCCTTGTGGGGTTGACTCTGGGCTTGGCTCTGGTGTCAAATTTGAAAAATTGGAAGAGTCCAAAAATGTGTTGTTTCCTCAGAGCTCCATGCTCTCAGACCTCCCTGGCCAGCCCAGGGAGGGTGCCTCGGTCCTGGGCACAGACAGATTGGTATTCCTACCGGAGCTCCGCCTGGAGCAAAGACGGTCCTAAAACGGCCCTTCGGGGCTGTATGGAAGAGGGGAGTATGGTGATTGTGGCAGGGGGCAAACACACACCTCATCATCAGACCGTCGTGAGTCCCACTCAGGGTCACTCTGGGTGGGTATATAAAATCCAGAATACACCGCGCGATGGTGGAGCTCTGGAAGTTTGAAACCTCCAGGAAAAGACGGTATGATTTTATCTGAAAAGTGTGTCCCAGGCATGGTGCAGCTTTCCTGGGCACGAATCAAGAGCAAGTGCCTTGTGGGGTTGACTCTGGGCTTGGCTCTGGTGTCAAATTTGAAAAATTGGAAGAGTCCAAAAATGTGTTGTTTCCTCAGAGCTCCATGCTCTCAGACCTCCCTGGCCAGCCCAGGGAGGGTGCCTCGGTCCTGGGCACAGACAGATTGGTATTCCTACCGGAGCTCCGCCTGGAGCAAAGACGGTCCTAAAACGGCCCTTCGGGGCTGTATGGAAGAGGGGAGTATGGTGATTGTGGCAGGGGGCAAACACACACCTCATCATCAGACCGTCGTGAGTCCCACTCAGGGTCACTCTGGGTGGGTATATAAAATCCAGAATACACCGCGCGATGGTGGAGCTCTGGAAGTTTGAAACCTCCAGGAAAAGACGGTATGATTTTATCTGAAAAGTGTGTCCCAGGCATGGTGCAGCTTTCCTGGGCACGAATCAAGAGCAAGTGCCTTGTGGGGTTGACTCTGGGCTTGGCTCTGGTGTCAAATTTGAAAAATTGGAAGAGTCCAAAAAATGTGTGGTTGCCTCAGAGCTCCATGCTCTCAGACCTCCCTGGCCAGCCCAGGGAGGGTGCCTCGGTCCCGGCACAGACAGATAGGTTTGCCTACCGGAGCTCCTCCTGGAGCAAAGACGGTCCTAAAACGGACCTTCGGGGCTGTATGGAAGAGGGTAGTGTGGTGGTCAGACCGGGTGGGGAAGCGGCGTGACCCGGCCCAGAAAAAGTGCACTTTGTGCGGGTGCGAGACTTACAGTAAAACGAGGCGCCTGCGGGTTGCCTGGGGCCCGGAGGGGCGCACCCTCTCCTTCGGGCCGTCACTTCGGGGTGCCTGGTCGATTGGAACTTTGGACGCGCCTGGGGATGGCCCCTGCCCGGTCGAAAGACCGCTTTGGGCAGCTTGCTCCTCCCCGCTCTGCGCATCGACTCTAGACACGGCCTCCCTCCGGGGAAAGCAGGCCGCGTCGACCCTCGGGAGACTCAGAAGGCCCGTCTGAAACGGATGTCCGCGAAGCCGGCGGTGGCGGCGGGCGCGTCGGGAGGCTTGGACGGTCGGGGAGGTATGGTGGGTACCCCCTCGTCACGTCTCAGAGCCTAACTTCGCCCTGCGCCTCACCCCGCTTTGAAAGCACCCTTCCCGGTTACGGCCTCGACCCAGAGGCCTCCCAGCCCCCAGACGGATGGATCCTCGCGCGCCCTATGAGCGGCCGTGCCGTCCTCGAGCCATCCCTCGACCGGGGGCCCGAGCGGAGCGAGACCCGTGTGTAGGAAGCCAGCGCGCCGCGGTTTCGTCTGTCCGGGGCTCCTCGGTTGATCCCGGGGTAAATAAAATCCATATGCTTGTCGAACGGTCCTCGACCCAGAGGCCTCCCAGCCCCAGACGGATGTATCCTCGCGCGCCCTATGAGCGGCCGTGCCGTCCTCGAGCCATCCCTCGACCGGGGGCCCGAGCGGAGCGTGACCCGTGTGTAGGAAGCCAGCGCGTCGCGGTTTCGTCTGTCCGGGGCTCCGGGGTAAATAAAAACCATATGCTTGTCGAACGGCCTCGACCCAGAGGCCTCCCAGCCCCAGACGGATGGATCTTCGCGCGCCCTATGAGCGGCCGTGCCGTCCTCGAGCCATCCCTCGACCGGGGGCCCGAGCGGAGCGAGACCCGTGTGTAGGAAGTCAGCGCGCCGCGGTTTCGACTGTCAGGGGCTCCTCGGTTGATCCCGGTGTAAAAAATGCTACCATATGCTTGTCGAAGGATCGGTCTGGGCTTCACTTGGGTATCAAATGGCGAAAAATAAAAAAATCGACCAAGTACAAAAATGTGCGATGCTTTCAAAGCTCTATGCTGTTAGGCCTCCCTGGCTGGCCCAGGGAGAGTGCCTTGGTTCCGGGCACAGATGGAATAGGTTTGCCTGACGGAGCTCCGCCTGGAGCCGAGACGGTCCTAGGACGGACCTTCGGGTCTTTGTGGAGGAGGTAGTAACAGCCCTCCGCTCGGACAAGGGAACACGAACCAGAACCAGAGGATCGTGGTGGTCAGGCCTGGTGGGGAAGTGGCCTGACCCAGCCCAGATACAAATGCACATTGTGCGGGCACGAGACTTACAGTAAACGCGGGTCTGGATTGGACACCCATGACCCCCTAACCGCTGCGCATCCAGGGCGAAGGTGCAACGCCCCTGGGTGCGTGTGCTCATGGTGAAAGGCCACACTGGAGGAAAATGTCAAAATATATATACACTCAAAGAAAGAGCTCCATGGTCTCTCAGACCTTCCTGCTCGTCGCTCCTGCTTGGACGACACTCTTCTCGGACAAGGTGACGGTCAACAGGCGCCTCCGGGTTGCCCGGGGCCTGGAGGAGAGCACCCCCTCCTCTGGGCCGTCGCTGCTAGGGGTTGCCTGGTCGATTGGAACTTCGGACGCGCCTGGGGACGGCCCCTGCCCGGTCGAAAGACCGCTTTGGGCAGCTTGCTCCTCCCCGCTCTGCGCGTCGACTCAAGACACGGCCTCCCTCCGGGGAAAGCAGGCCGTGTCGACCTCGGGAGACTCAGAAGGCCCGTCTGAAAGGGATGTCCGCGGAGGCGGCGGCGGTGGCGGCGGGCGCGTCGGGAGGCTTGGACGGTCGGGGAGGTAGTAGGGGGCCCCCTCTGTCACGTCTTAGAGCCTAACTTCGCCCTGCGCCTCACCCCGCTTTGAAAGCACCCTTCCCGGTTACGGCCTCGATCCAGAGGCCTCCAACCTCCCCCCCCCCCCAGATGGAGGGTTCCGCACGCGCCCTATGAGCGGCCGCGCCGTCCTCGAGCCATCCCCCGACCGGGGGCCCGAGCGGAGCGAGACCCGTGTGTAGGAAGCACGCGCGCTGCGGTTCGCCCCCGTCCGGGGCTCCACGATTGATCCCGGGGTAAGAAACATATGCTTGTCACACGCTCAGGTCTGGGTAAACGGCGAAACGACTCCAGGGGCTTGAGACACCCCTGGAGGAGAGAAAGCAGTGAGAAACAAAAACACGGACAGTGTCTGTGAAGTTGCGTACGAACGAGATTCCCATGCTGACTCAACTCCCTGGCTGGCGACCGGGGAGAGTGCCTCGGGTTCGGGCACGAGCGAATCCGTCTGCCTGACGGAGCTCCAGATGGAGCAAAGATGGTCCCGAAACGGACCTTCGGGGTTTTGTCGAGGAGGGGACAAGCGCTCCGATCGGACAAGGTTGACGGGCGGGCGGGCGCCCTGGAGGAAGGTGCTCCTCCGAAGAAAATAAAAATCGGACAGAGTCCGGAACGGTGCGGTCAAACCAGATTCCCAGGATCACGCGACTCCCCGGCTGGCGACCGGGGAGAGTGCCTCGGGTTCCGGCACACGCGAACCCGTCTGCATGACGGATCTCCCGTCGGAGCAAAGACGGTCCTAAAACGGACCTTCGGGGTTTTGTCGAGGAGGGGACAAGCGCCCCGCTCGGACAAGGTGACGGACGAAATCTCGGTCTCGGGTTCCCTACATCCTGGGGAGGATGCGTTATCTGGGGCGGTAAGCGGTGACGGGTGCGCTCTGGAGGAAAAGTCCCCCTCCGAAAAAAAGGACAGAGTCCTTAAATGTGCGGTGAGAAAAGTTTCCCAGAACGGCCAGCCTCCACGGCCGGTGACCGAGGAGGGCGCCTCAGACTCGGGCGCGGTCGAATCGGTCGCATCGGCGGAGCACCCGTCGGTGCGAAGACGGTCCTAAAACGGACCTTCGGGGTTTTGTCGAGGAGGGGACAAGCGCCCCGCTCGGACAAGGTAACGGCCTTTCGTACGAAAACGGGCGCCTCCGGGTTGCCCGGGGCCCGGAGGAGAGCACCCCCTCCTCC
>JARWKJ010000094.1:0-17500 GCA_029959095.1 Rhinichthys osculus | reverse complement strand
TCTGGGCGGCGGGGTCCCGGAGTTACGGCCGTTCAAAGTCGGGGCCCTTTTGAGGTCCGAAAATTCCTCAGAGTCCAAAACCTGCAGTGGGTGGGGACTTCCAGGGCCCCAGAGGCTCTGGTGGCACGCCGAGGAAGGTTCACCGTCCTCGGGGACGGCCAGGCGCCCCCGGAAGGGGAAAGGCCGGGACTAACTCTGACTCTCTTAAGGTAGAGAACGACCAGAGAGCTGAATGTGGATTTGGTTTTCCCCGAACATCTCGAGAACCACACGGCGAAAAAATGTCAAACTCGGGTCGTCTGTAGGCCTCGAAGGGCCCTATCCAACGGTGCCACCCCCGTCCCCGAGGGCCTCGGGGTCAGGGAGTTACGTCCGGTCAAAGGCGCACCTTTGTCGGCTTATATCTCGAGAACCCCTCGCTCAATATTCCCCAAACTCTAATCGATCGTAGTGCTGGACGGGGCCTTTCGAATGAGCCCACCCCCAAGGTCCAACTCACCCGGGTCCCCGAGTTACGGCCGTTCAAAGTCGGGGGCCCTTTTCGAGGTCTGAAAATTCCTCAGAGTCCAAAACCTGCAGTGGGTGGGGACTTCCAGGGCCCCAGAGGCTCTGGTGGCACGCCGAGGAAGGTTCACCGTCCTCGGGCACGGCCAGGTGGCCCCCGTGGTCCTGGAAGTCCCCTTGGAGACATGGGTGAGCGGCAAATCCACTGAACGAATGGGAAATTTTTGTTTTTCTCGAATATCTCGAAAACCAAAAGGCGAAAAAATGTCAAACTCGGGTCGTCTGTAGGCCTCGATGGGCCCTATCCAACGGGGCCACCCACGTCCCCGAGGGCCTCGGGGTCAGGGAGTTACGTCCGGTCAAAGGCGCACCTTTGTCGGCTTATATCTCGAGAACCCCTCGCTCAATATTCCCCAAACTCTAATCGATCGTAGTGCTGGACGGGGCCTTTCGAATGAGCCCACCCCCAAGGTCCAACTCACCCGGGTCCCCGAGTTACGGCCGTTCAAAGTCGGGGGCCCTTTTCGAGGTCTGAAAATTCCTCAGAGTCCAAAACCTGCAGTGGGTGGGGACTTCCAGGGCCCCAGACGCTCTGGTGGCACGCCGAGGAAGGTTCACCGTCCTCGGGCACGGCCAGGTGGCCCCCGTGGTCCTGGAAGTCCCCTTGGAGACATGGGTGAGCGGCAAATCCACTGAACGAATGGGAAATTTTTGTTTTTCTCGAATATCTCGAAAACCAAAAGGCGAAAAAATGTCAAACTCGGGTCGTCTGTAGGCCTCGATGGGCCCTATCCAACGGGGCCACCCACGTCCCCGAGGGCCTCGGGGTCAGGGAGTTACGTCCGGTCAAAGGCGCACCTTTGTCGGCTTATATCTCGAGAACCCCTCGCTCAATATTCCCCAAACTCTAATCGATCGTAGTGCTGGACGGGGCCTTTCGAATGAGCCCACCCCCAAGGTCCAACTCACCCGGGTCCCCGAGTTACGGCCGTTCAAAGTCGGGGGCCCTTTTCGAGGTCTGAAAATTCCTCAGAGTCCAAAACCTGCAGTGGGTGGGGACTTCCAGGGCCCCAGACGCTCTGGTGGCACGCCGAGGAAGGTTCACCGTCCTCGGGCACGGCCAGGTGGCCCCCGTGGTCCTGGAAGTCCCCTTGGAGACATGGGTGAGCGGCAAATCCACTGAACGAATGGGAAATTTTTGTTTTTCTCGAATATCTCGAAAACCAAAAGGCGAAAAAATGTCAAACTCGGGTCGTCTGTAGGCCTCGATGGGCCCTATCCAACGGGGCCACCCACGTCCCCGAGGGCCTCGGGGTCAGGGAGTTACGTCCGGTCAAAGGCGCACCTTTGTCGGCTTATATCTCGAGAACCCCTCGCTCAATATTCCCCAAACTCTAATCGATCGTAGTGCTGGACGGGGCCTTTCGAATGAGCCCACCCCCAAGGTCCAACTCACCCGGGTCCCCGAGTTACGGCCGTTCAAAGTCGGGGGCCCTTTTCGAGGTCTGAAAATTCCTCAGAGTCCAAAACCTGCAGTGGGTGGGGACTTCCAGGGCCCCAGACGCTCTGGTGGCACGCCGAGGAAGGTTCACCGTCCTCGGGCACGGCCAGGTGGCCCCCGTGGTCCTGGAAGTCCCCTTGGAGACATGGGTGAGCGGCAAATCCACTGAACGAATGGGAAATTTTTGTTTTTCTCGAATATCTCGAAAACCAAAAGGCGAAAAAATGTCAAACCCGGGTCGTCTGTAGGCCTCGATGGGCCCTATCCAACGGGGCCACCCACGTCCCCGAGGGCCTCGGGGTCAGGGAGTTACGTCCGGTCAAAGGCGCACCTTTGTCGGCTTATATCTCGAGAACCCCTCGCTCAATATTCCCCAAACTCTAATCGATCGTAGTGCTGGACGGGGCCTTTCGAATGAGCCCACCCCCAAGGTCCAACTCACCCGGGTCCCCGAGTTACGGCCGTTCAAAGTCGGGGGCCCTTTTCGAGGTCTGAAAATTCCTCAGAGTCCAAAACCTGCAGTGGGTGGGGACTTCCAGGGCCCCAGACGCTCTGGTGGCACGCCGAGGAAGGTTCACCGTCCTCGGGCACGGCCAGGTTGCCCCCGTGGTCCTGGAAGTCCCCTTGGAGACATGGGTGATGGCCAGACCCACTGAACGAATGGGAATTTTTTTGTTTTCCCCGAATATCTCGAAAACCACACGGCGAAAAAATTTCAAACTCTGGTCGTCTGTAGGCCTCGAGGAGCCCTATCCAACGGTGCCACCCCCGTCCCCGAGGGCCTCGGGGTCAGGGAGTTACGTCCGGTCAAAGGCGCACCTTTTTCGGCTTATATCTCGGGAACCCCTCGCTCAATATTCCCCAAACTCTAATCGATCGTAGTGCTGGACGGGGCCTTTCGAATGAGCCCACCCCCGAGGTCCAACTCGCCCGGGTCCCCGAGTTACGGCCGTTCAAAGTCGGGGGTCCCAGCGAACGGCGAATCGGTAGGGGGCGTCCCCGCGGCCCGCCACCGCCCTGGTTCAGGTCAGGGCCCCCGTGGGACCTCCTCACCCGAATTTGAGCTCTCTGGGTCTTCGGGTTGCCGAGATACGGGCGATTTTCTCCCGAGGTCGTGACGTCATCAGCGGGCGCCATTTTGGAGCGCGCCCGGCGGTTTTCGGCTAATATCTCCGCGAAAACAGCACCAAAAATCATGAAACTTGTATCAGTTTGTTCAGTTCGACGAGACGGTTCGAAGGAGCCCGGTGGTGGCCGGATCCGTTGGGTTTTCGCCGAGATATTTGCGTTTTTCGCTTCCGGTTCGCTTTGGGGGGCTGTATCTCGGGCCCCCGGGGGCCCACGGGGCTGGGGGTGGGCTCTTTCGAAAGGTCTCGTCCCGTTCTACACTCGATAAAAATTTGGCGTCGATTGGACCCGCCTTCGCCGAGTTACGGGCGTTTGAAGCCGTTTGCAGTGGGGTTACCATCCTTCAAACTGCATGCGCTCTTAGGCGGCCGCCCAGGCCGAGCACGGTGCTGTATACCCGGCTTGGAGCGCCCAGCCCCGCGGTTCCGGAGGAACTGTCGGGGAAAAGGGTCACCTGCAACGTGCCATGTGGGTTTTGTGAGGAGGAGAGTGCCCGGTTCTCCCTGGGAGTCTGGCGCTTGACTCTGGGGGGGGCTTTGCTCTCCACGGAGGCTTGGCACTCCCGGGCCTTGACCCTGGGGCTTGGCCCTCCGTGGAGGCTTGACCCCGAGGCTTGTCTCCAGGGCCGGGCTCGCTCCAAAACCTAAGTCCATAACGTTGAGGTGCACTGTGAGCTCCAGGCACACGGGTCTTCTCGACCGGCCCGGGCAGGGTGATCGGACCCGGGCCGATGGCGGGTTTGCCCGCCACCCCTGGCTCTCTGTCTGGAGCCGAGACGGTCCTAAAACGGGCCTCGGGGGTGATGTAGGAGAGGGCGCACAGACGCACACCACCCCTCACCAGACCGTCGTGAGTCCCACACTCAGAGTCACTCTGGGTGGGGATGAAATCTGGGTTCCCCCCTCGCCCTGGGCTTGACTCTGGAGCCAAGCTGGCTCTGGAAAACATTGCAACTTCCAGGAAAATGACGGTCTGATTTTTCTCAAAAGCGCATCCCACGCAGGGTGCAGGTCTCCTGGGCACAGAAAAATGGCCAATGCCCATGGTGAATTTGACTCTGGGCTTGACACTGGTGCCAAGCTGGCTCTGAAAAACATTGAAACTTCCAGGAAAATGACGGTCTGATTTTTCTCAAAAGCGCATCCCACGCAGGGTGCAGGTCTCCTGGGCACAGAAAAATGGCCAATGCCCATGGTGAAGTTGACTCAGGTGCCAAGCTGGCTCTGAAAAACATTGAAACTTCCAGGAAAATGACGGTCTGATTTTTCTCAAAAGCGCATCCCACGCAGGGTGCAGGTCTCCTGGGCACAGAAAAATGGCCAATGCCCATGGTGAAGTTGACTCTGGGCTTGACACTGGTGCCAAGCTGGCTCTGAAAAACATTGAAACTTCCAGGAAAATGACGGTCTGATTTTTCTCAAAAGCGCATCCCACGCAGGGTGCAGGTCTCCTGGGCACAGAAAAATGGCCAATGCCCATGGTGAAGTTGACTCTGGGCTTGACACTGGTGCCAAGCTGGCTCTGAAAAACATTGAAACTTCCAGGAAAATGACGGTCTGATTTTTCTCAAAAGCGCATCCCACGCAGGGTGCAGGTCTCCTGGGCACAGAAAAAGCCCAATGCCCATGGAGAGTTTGACTCTGGAGTCATATTTGAAAAATTGACTAAGTCCATGAACGTGCTGTGGGTTCTGAGCTCGAGGGCTTTCGAGGCACTGAACCAAGCCAGAGAGGGTGCACTCTGGCTGGGGAAGTGGTTTCAATCTCCACGGTGGTGGAGCTCTCAAAGACATCAAACTTCCAGGAAAATGACGGTCTGATATTTCTCAAAAGTGCATCCCACGCAGGGTGCGGGTCTCCTGGGCACGAATAAAACCCAAGGCCCATGGAGAGTTTGACTCTGGGCTTGACTCTGGAGCCAGATTTGAAAAATTGACTAAGTCCATAAACGTGCTGTGGGTTCTGAGCTCCATGCTTTCAGACCTCCCTGGCCAGCCCAGGGAAGGTGGCCCGTCTTGGGCCAGATTCAGATTTAACCGCCACCTATGGAGGTCCGTCTGGTGCAAAGACGGTCCTAAAACGGACCTTGGGGCTCTTGTAGAGGAGGTGAGAGGCCTTCCTGGGCACGAATAAAGACAAAGAGAGCCCCTGGCCGGCTTGACTCTGGGATCAGAATTGAAAAAAAATCGACTAAGTCCATGAACGAGGTGTGCATTCGGAGCTCCAGGGTCTTCAAGGCAGTTAACCATGCCAGAGAGGGTGCACTCTGGCTGGGGAAGTGAGTTCAATCTCCACGGTGGTGGAGCTCTGAAAAACATCAAACTTCCAGGAAAATGACGGTCTGATATTTCTCAAAAGTGCATCCCACGCAGGGTGCAGGTCTCCTGGGCACGAATAATGACCAATGCCCGTGTTGAAATTGACCCTGGGCTTGACTCTGGAGCCAGATTTGAAAAATTGACTAAGTCCATAAACGTGCGGTGGCCTCAAACCTCCATGCTCTCAGACCTCCCTGGCCAGCCCAGGGAAGGTGTCCCGTCCTGGGCCAGATTCAGATTTGCCCGCCACCCATGGAGGTCCGTCTGGTGCAAAGACGGTCCTAAAACGGACCTTGGGGTTCTTGTAGAGGAGGTGAGAGGCCCTCCCGGGCACGAATAAAGACAAAGAGAGCCCCTGGCCGGCTTGACTCTGGAGTCAGAATTGAAAAATTGACCAAGTCCATAAACGAGGTGTGCGTTCGGAGCTCCAGGGTCGTCAAGGCAGTTACCCATGCCAGAGAGGGTGCACTCCGGCCGGGGAAGTGGGTTCAATCTCCACGGTGGTGGAGCTCTGAAAAACATCAAACCTCCAGGAAAAGACGGCCTGATTTATCTGAAAAGTGCATCCCAGGTAGGGTGCGGGTCTCCTGGGCACGAATAAAGCCCAATGCCCATGGTGAAATTGACTCTGGGCTTGACTCTGAGGCCTAGATCTCGAAAAATGACAGAGTCCAAAAAGTTGCGGTTGCTTCAAAGCTCCATGCTGTCAGACCTCCCTGGCCAGCCCAGGGAGGGTGTCCCGTCCTGGGCCAGATTCAGATTTGCCCGCCACCCATGGAGGTCCGTCTGGTGAAAAGACGGTCCTAAAACGGACCTTGGGGTTCTTGTAGAGGAGGTGAGAGGCCTTCCTGGGCACGAATAAAGACAAAGAGAGCCCCTGGCCGGCTTGACTCTGGGGTCAGAATTGAAAAATTGACTAAGTCCATGAACGAGGTGTGCGTTCGGAGCCCCAGGGTCTTAAAGGCAGTTACCCATGCCAGAGAGGGTGCACTCTGGCTGGGGAAGTGAGTTCAATCTCCGCCGTTGTGGAGCTCTGAAAAACATCAAACCTCCAGGAAAAAGACGGTCTGATTTTTCTCAAAAGTGCATCCCAGGAAGGGTGCGGGTCTCCTGGGCACGAATAATGACCAAAGCCCGTGTTGAAATTGACCCTGGGCTTGACTCTGGAGCCAGATTTGAAAAATTGACCAAGTCCATAAACGTGCGGTGGCCTCAAACCTCCATGCTCTCAGACCTCCCTGGCCAGCCCAGGGAAGGTGTCCCGTCCTGGGCCAGATTCAGATTTGCCCGCCACCCATGGAGGTCCATCTGGTGCAAAGACGGTCCTAAAACGGACCTTGGGGTTCTTGTAGAGGAGGTGAGAGGCCCTCCTGGGCACGAATAAAGACAAAGAGAACCCCTGGCCGGCTTGACTCTGGGGTCAGAATTGAAAAAATTGACTAAGTCCATGAACGAGGTGTGCGTTCGGAGCCCCAGGGTCTTCAAGGCAGTTACCCATGCCAGAGAAGGTGCACTCTGGCTGGGGAAGTGAGTTCAATCTCCGCCGTTGTGGAGCTCTGAAAAACATCAAACCTCCAGGAAAATGACGGTCTGGTATTTCTCAAAAGTGCATCCCACGCAGGGTGCAGGTCTCCTGGGCACGAATAATGACCAATGCCCGTGTTGAAATTGACCCTGGGCTTGACTCTGGAGCCAGATTTGAAAAATTGACTAAGTCCATAAACGTGCGGTGGCCTCAAACCTCCATGCTCTCAGACCTCCCTGGCCAGCCCAGGGAAGGTGTCCCGTCCTGGGCCAGATTCAGATTTGCCCGCCACCCATGGAGGTCCGTCTGGTGCAAAGACGGTCCTAAAACGGACCTTGGGGTTCTTGTAGAGGAGGTGAGAGGCCCTCCCGGGCACGAATAAAGACAAAGAGAGCCCCTGGCCGGCTTGACTCTGGAGTCAGAATTGAAAAATTGACCAAGTCCATAAACGAGGTGTGCGTTCGGAGCTCCAGGGTCGTCAAGGCAGTTACCCATGCCAGAGAGGGTGCACTCTGGCCGGGGAAGTGGGTTCAATCTCCACGGTGGTGGAGCTCTGAAAAACAGCAAACTTCCAGGAAAATGACGGTCTGATATTTCTCAAAATTGCATCCCACGCAGGGTGCAGGTCTCCTGGGTACGAATAATGACCGAAGCCTGTGTTGAAATTGACCCCTGGCTTGACTCTGGAGCCAGATTTGAAAAATTGACTAAGTCCATAAACGTGCTTTGGGTTCTGAGCTCCATGCTCTCAGACCTCCCTGGCCAGCCCAGGGAAGGTGGCCCGCCTTGGGCCAGATTCAGATTTGCCCGCCACCCATGGAGGTCCATCTGGTGCAAAGACGGTCCTAAAACGGACCTTGGGGTTCTTGTAGAGGAGGTGAGAGGCCCTCCTGGGCACGAATAAAGACAAAGAGAGCCCCTGGCCGGCTTGACTCTGGGGTCAGAATTGAAAAATTGACTAAGTCCATGAACGAGGTGTGCGTTCGGAGCTCCAGGGTCGTCAAGGCAGTTACCCATGCCAGAGAGGGTGCACTCTGGCCGGGGAAGTGAGTTCAATCTCCACGGTGGTGGAGCTCTGAAAAACATCAAACCTCCAGGAAAAGACGGCCTGATTTATCTGAAAAGTGCATCCCAGGTAGGGTGCGGGTCTCCTGGGCACGAAGAAAGCCCAATGCCCATGGTGAAATTGACTCTGGGCTTGTCTCTGAGTCCTAGATCTCGAAAAATGACAGAGTCCAAAAAGTTGCGGTTGCTTCAAAGCTCCATGCTGTCAGACCTCCCTGGCCAGCCCAGGGAGGGTGTCCCGTCCTGGGCCAGATTCAGATTTGCCCGCCACCCATGGAGGTCCGTCTGGTGCAAAGACGGTCCTAAAACGGACCTTGGGGTTCTTGTAGAGGAGGTGAGAGGCCCTCCTGGGCACGAATAAAGACAAAGAGAGCCCCTGGCCGGCTTGACTCTGGGGTCAGAATTGAAAAATTGACTAAGTCCATGAACGAGGTGTGCGTTCGGAGCCCCAGGGTCTTCAAGGCAGTTACCCATGCCAGAGAAGGTGCACTCTGGCTGGGGAAGTGAGTTCAATCTCCGCCGTTGTGGAGCTCTGAAAAACATCAAACCTCCAGGAAAAGACGGTCTGATTTATCTGAAAAGTGTATCCCCGGCAGGGTGCGGGTCTCCTGGGCACGAATAATGACCAAAGCCCGTGTTGAAATTGACCCTGGGCTTGACTCTGAAGCCTAGATCTCGAAAAATGACAGAGTCCAAAAAGTTGCGGTTGCTTCAAAGCTCCATGCTGTCAGACCTCCCTGGCCAGCCCAGGGACGGTGGCCCGTCCTGGGCCAGATTCAGATTTGCCCGCCACCCATGGAGGTCCATCTGGTGCAAAGACGGTCCTAAAACGGACCTTGGGGTTCTTGTAGAGGAGGTGAGAGGCCCTCCTGGGCACGAATAAAGACAAAGAGAGCCCCTGGCCGGCTTGACTCTGGGGTCAGAATTGAAAAAATTGACTAAGTCCATGAACGAGGTGTGCGTTCGGAGCCCCAGGGTCTTCAAGGCAGTTACCCATGCCGGAGAAGGTGCACTCTGGCTGGGGAAGTGAGTTCAATCTCCGCCGTTGTGGAGCTCTGAAAAACATCAAACCTCCAGGAAAAGACGGTCTGATTTATCTGAAAAGTGTATCCCAGGTAGGGTGCGGGTCTCCTGGGCACGAATAATGACCAAAGCCCGTGTTGAAATTGACCCTGGGCTTGACTCTGAAGCCTAGATCTCGAAAAATGACAGAGTCCAAAAAGTTGCGGTTGCTTCAAAGCTCCATGCTGTCAGACCTCCCTGGCCAGCCCAGGGAAGGTGTCCCGTCCTGGGCCAGATTCAGATTTGCCCGCCACCCATGGAGGTCCATCTGGTGCAAAGACGGTCCTAAAACGGACCTTGGGGTTCTTGTAGAGGAGGTGAGAGGCCCTCCTGGGCACGAATAAAGACAAAGAGAGCCCCTGGCCGGCTTGACTCTGGGGTCAGAATTGAAAAATTGACTAAGTCCATGAACGAGGTGTGCGTTCGGAGCCCCAGGGTCTTCAAGGCAGTTACCCATGCCAGAGAAGGTGCACTCTGGCTGGGGAAGTGAGTTCAATCTCCGCCGTTGTGGAGCTCTGAAAAACATCAAACCTCCAGGAAAAGACGGTCTGATTTATCTGAAAAGTGTATCCCCGGCAGGGTGCGGGTCTCCTGGGCACGAATAATGACCAAAGCCCGTGTTGAAATTGACCCTGGGCTTGACTCTGAAGCCTAGATCTCGAAAAATGACAGAGTCCAAAAAGTTGCGGTTGCTTCAAAGCTCCATGCTGTCAGACCTCCCTGGCCAGCCCAGGGAAGGTGTCCCGTCCTGGGCCAGATTCAGATTTGCCCGCCACCCATGGAGGTCCGTCTGGAGCGAAGACGGTCCTAAAACGTACCTTGGGGCTCTTGTAGAGGAGGCGAGAAGCCTTCCCGGGCACAAATAAAGCCCAAAGCCTATGGAGAAATTGACTCTGGGCTTGACTCTGAAGCCAAGCTATCAAAAAATGACAGAGTCCAAAAAGTTGCGGTCGACTCAAAGCTCCATGCCGTCAGACCTCCCTGGCCAGCCCAGGGAATGTGCCCCTTCCTGGGCCAGAATCAGATTTGCCTGCCACCCCATGGAGGTCCGCCTGGAGCAAAGTCGGTCCTAAAACGGCCCTTCGGGGCTGTATGGAAGAGGGGAGCTTGGTGATTGTGGCGCGGGCAAACATACACCTCATCATCAGACCGTCGTGAGTCCCACTCAGAGTCACTCTGGCTGGGTATATAAAATCCAGATTACACCATGCGACGGTGGAGCTCTGGAAGTACGGAACCTCCAGGAAAAGACGGTATGATTTTATCTGAAAAGTGCGTCCCAGGCATGGTGCAGCTTTCCTGGGCACGAATCAAGAGCAAGTGCCTTGTGGGGTTGACTCTGGGCTTGGCTCTGGTGTCAAATTTGAAAAATTGGAAGAGTCCAAAAATTGAATGTAGGCTCGGAGCACCATGCTCTCAGACCTCCCTGGCCAGCCCAGGGAGAGTGCCTCGGTCCCGGGCACAGACAGATTGGTATTCCTACCGGAGCTCCGTCTGGAGCAAAGTCGGTCCTAAGACGGCCCTTCGGGGCTGTATGGAAGAGGGGAGTGTGGTGATTGTGGCAGGGGGCAAACACACACACACCTCATCATCAGACCGTCGTGAGTCCCACTCAGGGTCACTCTGGGTGGGTATATAAAATCCAGAATACACCGCGCGATGGTGGAGCTCTGGAAGTTTGAAACCTCCAGGAAAAGACGGTATGATTTTATCTGAAAAGTGCGTCCCAGGCATGGTGCAGCTTTCCTGGGCACGAATCAAGAGCAAGTGCCTTGTGGGGTTGACTCTGGGCTTGGCTCTGGTGTCAAATTTGAAAAATTGGAAGAGTCCAAAAATTGAATGTAGGCTCGGAGCTCCATGCTCTCAGACCTCCCTGGCCAGCCCAGGGAGAGTGCCTCGGTCCCGGGCACAGACAGATTGGTATTCCTACCGGAGCTCCGTCTGGAGCAAAGTCGGTCCTAAAACGGCCCTTCGGGGCTGTATGGAAGAGGGGAGTGTGGTGATTGTGGCAGGGGGCAAACACACACACACACACACACACACACACACACACACACACACACACACACCTCATTATCAGACCGTCGTGAGTCCCACTCAGGGTCACTCTGGGTGGGTATATAAAATCCAGAATACACCGCGCGATGGTGGAGCTCTGGAAGTTTGAAACCTCCAGGAAAAGACGGTATGATTTTATCTGAAAAGTGTGTCCCAGGCATGGTGCAGCTTTCCTGGGCACGAATCAAGAGCAAGTGCCTTGTGGGGTTGACTCTGGGCTTGGCTCTGGTGTCAAATTTGAAAAATTGGAAGAGTCCAAAAATGTGTTGTTTCCTCAGAGCTCCATGCTCTCAGACCTCCCTGGCCAGCCCAGGGAGGGTGCCTCGGTCCTGGGCACAGACAGATTGGTATTCCTACCGGAGCTCCGCCTGGAGCAAAGACGGTCCTAAAACGGCCCTTCGGGGCTGTATGGAAGAGGGGAGTATGGTGATTGTGGCAGGGGGCAAACACACACCTCATCATCAGACCGTCGTGAGTCCCACTCAGGGTCACTCTGGGTGGGTATATAAAATCCAGAATACACCGCGCGATGGTGGAGCTCTGGAAGTTTGAAACCTCCAGGAAAAGACGGTATGATTTTATCTGAAAAGTGTGTCCCAGGCATGGTGCAGCTTTCCTGGGCACGAATCAAGAGCAAGTGCCTTGTGGGGTTGACTCTGGGCTTGGCTCTGGTGTCAAATTTGAAAAATTGGAAGAGTCCAAAAATGTGTTGTTTCCTCAGAGCTCCATGCTCTCAGACCTCCCTGGCCAGCCCAGGGAGGGTGCCTCGGTCCTGGGCACAGACAGATTGGTATTCCTACCGGAGCTCCGCCTGGAGCAAAGACGGTCCTAAAACGGCCCTTCGGGGCTGTATGGAAGAGGGGAGTATGGTGATTGTGGCAGGGGGCAAACACACACCTCATCATCAGACCGTCGTGAGTCCCACTCAGGGTCACTCTGGGTGGGTATATAAAATCCAGAATACACCGCGCGATGGTGGAGCTCTGGAAGTTTGAAACCTCCAGGAAAAGACGGTATGATTTTATCTGAAAAGTGTGTCCCAGGCATGGTGCAGCTTTCCTGGGCACGAATCAAGAGCAAGTGCCTTGTGGGGTTGACTCTGGGCTTGGCTCTGGTGTCAAATTTGAAAAATTGGAAGAGTCCAAAAAATGTGTGGTTGCCTCAGAGCTCCATGCTCTCAGACCTCCCTGGCCAGCCCAGGGAGGGTGCCTCGGTCCCGGCACAGACAGATAGGTTTGCCTACCGGAGCTCCTCCTGGAGCAAAGACGGTCCTAAAACGGACCTTCGGGGCTGTATGGAAGAGGGTAGTGTGGTGGTCAGACCGGGTGGGGAAGCGGCGTGACCCGGCCCAGAAAAAGTGCACTTTGTGCGGGTGCGAGACTTACAGTAAAACGAGGCGCCTGCGGGTTGCCTGGGGCCCGGAGGGGCGCACCCTCTCCTTCGGGCCGTCACTTCGGGGTGCCTGGTCGATTGGAACTTTGGACGCGCCTGGGGATGGCCCCTGCCCGGTCGAAAGACCGCTTTGGGCAGCTTGCTCCTCCCCGCTCTGCGCATCGACTCTAGACACGGCCTCCCTCCGGGGAAAGCAGGCCGCGTCGACCCTCGGGAGACTCAGAAGGCCCGTCTGAAACGGATGTCCGCGAAGCCGGCGGTGGCGGCGGGCGCGTCGGGAGGCTTGGACGGTCGGGGAGGTATGGTGGGTACCCCCTCGTCACGTCTCAGAGCCTAACTTCGCCCTGCGCCTCACCCCGCTTTGAAAGCACCCTTCCCGGTTACGGCCTCGACCCAGAGGCCTCCCAGCCCCCAGACGGATGGATCCTCGCGCGCCCTATGAGCGGCCGTGCCGTCCTCGAGCCATCCCTCGACCGGGGGCCCGAGCGGAGCGAGACCCGTGTGTAGGAAGCCAGCGCGCCGCGGTTTCGTCTGTCCGGGGCTCCTCGGTTGATCCCGGGGTAAATAAAATCCATATGCTTGTCGAACGGTCCTCGACCCAGAGGCCTCCCAGCCCCAGACGGATGTATCCTCGCGCGCCCTATGAGCGGCCGTGCCGTCCTCGAGCCATCCCTCGACCGGGGGCCCGAGCGGAGCGTGACCCGTGTGTAGGAAGCCAGCGCGTCGCGGTTTCGTCTGTCCGGGGCTCCGGGGTAAATAAAAACCATATGCTTGTCGAACGGCCTCGACCCAGAGGCCTCCCAGCCCCAGACGGATGGATCTTCGCGCGCCCTATGAGCGGCCGTGCCGTCCTCGAGCCATCCCTCGACCGGGGGCCCGAGCGGAGCGAGACCCGTGTGTAGGAAGTCAGCGCGCCGCGGTTTCGACTGTCAGGGGCTCCTCGGTTGATCCCGGTGTAAAAAATGCTACCATATGCTTGTCGAAGGATCGGTCTGGGCTTCACTTGGGTATCAAATGGCGAAAAATAAAAAAATCGACCAAGTACAAAAATGTGCGATGCTTTCAAAGCTCTATGCTGTTAGGCCTCCCTGGCTGGCCCAGGGAGAGTGCCTTGGTTCCGGGCACAGATGGAATAGGTTTGCCTGACGGAGCTCCGCCTGGAGCCGAGACGGTCCTAGGACGGACCTTCGGGTCTTTGTGGAGGAGGTAGTAACAGCCCTCCGCTCGGACAAGGGAACACGAACCAGAACCAGAGGATCGTGGTGGTCAGGCCTGGTGGGGAAGTGGCCTGACCCAGCCCAGATACAAATGCACATTGTGCGGGCACGAGACTTACAGTAAACGCGGGTCTGGATTGGACACCCATGACCCCCTAACCGCTGCGCATCCAGGGCGAAGGTGCAACGCCCCTGGGTGCGTGTGCTCATGGTGAAAGGCCACACTGGAGGAAAATGTCAAAATATATATACACTCAAAGAAAGAGCTCCATGGTCTCTCAGACCTTCCTGCTCGTCGCTCCTGCTTGGACGACACTCTTCTCGGACAAGGTGACGGTCAACAGGCGCCTCCGGGTTGCCCGGGGCCTGGAGGAGAGCACCCCCTCCTCTGGGCCGTCGCTGCTAGGGGTTGCCTGGTCGATTGGAACTTCGGACGCGCCTGGGGACGGCCCCTGCCCGGTCGAAAGACCGCTTTGGGCAGCTTGCTCCTCCCCGCTCTGCGCGTCGACTCAAGACACGGCCTCCCTCCGGGGAAAGCAGGCCGTGTCGACCTCGGGAGACTCAGAAGGCCCGTCTGAAAGGGATGTCCGCGGAGGCGGCGGCGGTGGCGGCGGGCGCGTCGGGAGGCTTGGACGGTCGGGGAGGTAGTAGGGGGCCCCCTCTGTCACGTCTTAGAGCCTAACTTCGCCCTGCGCCTCACCCCGCTTTGAAAGCACCCTTCCCGGTTACGGCCTCGATCCAGAGGCCTCCAACCTCCCCCCCCCCCCAGATGGAGGGTTCCGCACGCGCCCTATGAGCGGCCGCGCCGTCCTCGAGCCATCCCCCGACCGGGGGCCCGAGCGGAGCGAGACCCGTGTGTAGGAAGCACGCGCGCTGCGGTTCGCCCCCGTCCGGGGCTCCACGATTGATCCCGGGGTAAGAAACATATGCTTGTCACACGCTCAGGTCTGGGTAAACGGCGAAACGACTCCAGGGGCTTGAGACACCCCTGGAGGAGAGAAAGCAGTGAGAAACAAAAACACGGACAGTGTCTGTGAAGTTGCGTACGAACGAGATTCCCATGCTGACTCAACTCCCTGGCTGGCGACCGGGGAGAGTGCCTCGGGTTCGGGCACGAGCGAATCCGTCTGCCTGACGGAGCTCCAGATGGAGCAAAGATGGTCCCGAAACGGACCTTCGGGGTTTTGTCGAGGAGGGGACAAGCGCTCCGATCGGACAAGGTTGACGGGCGGGCGGGCGCCCTGGAGGAAGGTGCTCCTCCGAAGAAAATAAAAATCGGACAGAGTCCGGAACGGTGCGGTCAAACCAGATTCCCAGGATCACGCGACTCCCCGGCTGGCGACCGGGGAGAGTGCCTCGGGTTCCGGCACACGCGAACCCGTCTGCATGACGGATCTCCCGTCGGAGCAAAGACGGTCCTAAAACGGACCTTCGGGGTTTTGTCGAGGAGGGGACAAGCGCCCCGCTCGGACAAGGTGACGGACGAAATCTCGGTCTCGGGTTCCCTACATCCTGGGGAGGATGCGTTATCTGGGGCGGTAAGCGGTGACGGGTGCGCTCTGGAGGAAAAGTCCCCCTCCGAAAAAAAGGACAGAGTCCTTAAATGTGCGGTGAGAAAAGTTTCCCAGAACGGCCAGCCTCCACGGCCGGTGACCGAGGAGGGCGCCTCAGACTCGGGCGCGGTCGAATCGGTCGCATCGGCGGAGCACCCGTCGGTGCGAAGACGGTCCTAAAACGGACCTTCGGGGTTTTGTCGAGGAGGGGACAAGCGCCCCGCTCGGACAAGGTAACGGCCTTTCGTACGAAAACGGGCGCCTCCGGGTTGCCCGGGGCCCGGAGGAGAGCACCCCCTCCTCCGGGCCGTCGCTGCTAGGGGTCGCCTGGTCGATTGGAACTTCGGACGCGCCTGGGGACGGCCCCTGCCCGGTCGAAAGACCGCTCTGGGCAGCTTGCTCCTCCCCGCTCTGCGCGTCGACTCTAGACGCGGCCTCCCTCCGGGGAAAGCAGGCCGTGTCGACCCTCGGGAGACTCAGAAGGTCCGTCTGAAACGAACGTCCGCCACGGCGGCGGAGGACGCGGTGCGCGTCGGGCAGGATCGGACGGGCGAGGCCCCACCCCTCCCCAGTCTTCGAGCCGACCCTTCGCCACCTCACCTCCCCGCTCGAAAAGCACCCCTTCCCGGTTACGGCCTCGACCCAGCGGCCACAAAACCCCCCACCTCCGCCACGGAGGAGGGTTTTCCGCACGCGCCCTATGAGCGGCCGCGCCGTCCTCGAGCCATCCCTCGACCGGGGGCCCGAGCGGAGCGAGACCCGTGTGTAGGAAGCCAGCGTGTCGCGGTTCTCCTTCCCCATGGTGGCTTACCTGGTTGATCCTGCCAGTAGCATATGCTTGTCTCAAAGATTAAGCCATGCAGGTCTAAGTGCACACGGTCGGTACAGTGAAACTGCGAATGGCTCATTAAATCAGTTATGGTTCCTTTGATCGCTCCACCCGCTACTTGGATAACTGTGGCAATTCCAGAGCTAATACATGCAAACGAGCGCCGACCCGGCTCCCCCCGGGGGGTCGGGGACGCGTGCATTTATCAGATCCAAAACCCATCCGGGTGCGGCTCCGGCCGCCCCGGCCGCTTTGGTGACTCTAGATAACCTCGGGCCGATCGCGCGCCCTCCGCGGCGGCGACGACTCATTCGAATGTCTGCCCTATCAACTTTCGATGGTACATTCGGCGCCTACCATGGTGACCACGGGTAACGGGGAATCAGGGTTCGATTCCGGAGAGGGAGCCTGAGAAACGGCTACCACATCCAAGGAAGGCAGCAGGCGCGCAAATTACCCATTTCCGACACGGAGAGGTAGTGACGAAAAATAACAATACAGGTCTCTTTCGAGGCCCTGTAATTGGAATGAGCGTATCCTAAACCCATGGGCGAGGACCCATTGGAGGGCAAGTCTGGTGCCAGCAGCCGCGGTAATTCCAGCTCCAATAGCGTATACTAAAGTTGCTGCAGTTAAAAAGCTCGTAGTTGGATCTCGGGAGCGGGCCGGCGGTCCGCCGCAAGGCGAGCCACCGCCTGTCCCGGACCCCTGCCTCACGGCGCCCCCCGGATGCCCTTAACTGGGTGTCCGGTCCTCGGGGCCCGAAGCGTTTACTTTGAAAAAATTAGAGTGTTCAAAGCAGGCCGCCCGTCGCCGCTGAATACCGCAGCTAGGAATAATGGAATAGGACTCCGGTTCTATTTTGTGGGTTTCTGGAACCCGGGGCCATGATTGAGAGGGACGGCCGGGGGCATTCGTATTGCGCCGCTAGAGGTGAAATTCTTGGACCGGCGCAAGACGGACGAGAGCGAAAGCATTTGCCAAGAATGTTTTCATTAATCAAGAACGAAAGTCGGAGGTTCGAAGACGATCAGATACCGTCGTAGTTCCGACCGTAAACGATGCCGACCCGCGATCCGGCGGCGTTATTCCCATGACCCGCCGGGCAGCGTGCGGGAAACCACGAGTCTTTGGGTTCCGGGGGGAGTATGGTTGCAAAGCTGAAACTTAAAGGAATTGACGGAAGGGCACCACCAGGAGTGGAGCCTGCGGCTTAATTTGACTCAACACGGGAAAGCTCACCCGGCCCGGACACGGAAAGGATTGACAGATTGATAGCTCTTTCTCGATTCTGTGGGTGGTGGTGCATGGCCGTTCTTAGTTGGTGGAGCGATTTGTCTGGTTCATTC
>JARWKJ010000093.1:32500-42500 GCA_029959095.1 Rhinichthys osculus | reverse complement strand
TCCTGTAATACACACCTGTGAACCTGTGTTCACACCTGTGTTCAAACCTGTATTCCTGTGATACACACCTGTGTTCACGCCTGTATTCCTGTGATACACACCTGTGTTCACGCCTGTATTCCTGTGATACACACCTGTGTTCACACCTGTATTCCTGTAATATACACCTGTGTTCACACCTGTATTCCTGTAATACACACCTGTGTTCACACCTGTATTCCTGTAATACACACCTGTGTTCACACCTGTATTCCTGTGATTCACACCTGTGTTCACACCTGTATTCCTGTAATACACACCTGTGTTCACACCTGTATTCCTGTAATACACACCTGTGTTCACACCTGTATTCCTGTGATTCACACCTGTGTTCACACCTGTATTCCTGTGATACACACCTGTGTTCACACCTGTATTCCTGTGATACACACCTGTGTTCACACCTGTATTCCTGTAATACACACCTGTGTTCACACCTGTATTCCTGTAATATACACCTGTGTTCACACCTGTATTCCTGTGATTCACACCTGTGTTTACACCTGTATTCCTGTGATACACACCTGTGTTCACACCTGTATTCCTGTGATTCACACCTGTGTTCACACCTGTATTCCTGTAATACAAGGAATACAGGTGTGAACACAGGTGTGTATTACAGGAATACAGGTGTGAACACAGGTGTGTATCTGAGGAATACAGGTGTGAACACAGGTGTGTATTACAGGAATACAGGTGTGAGTACAGGTGTGTATTACAGGAATACAGGTGTGAACACAGGTGTGTATTACAGGAATACAGGTGTGAACACAGATGTGTATTACAGGAATACAGGTGTGAAAACAGGTGTGTATCACAGGAATACAGGTGTGAACACAGGTGTGAATCACAGGAATACAGGTGTGAACACAGGTGTGTATTACAGGAATACAGGTGTGAACACAGGTGTGTATTACAGGAATACAGGTGTGAACACAGGTGTGAATCACAGGAATACAGGTGTGAACACAGGTGTGAATCACAGGAATACAGGTGTGAACACAGGTGTGTATTACAGGAATACAGGTGTGAACACAGGTGTGAATCACAGGAATACAGGTGTGAACACAGGTGTGTATCACAGGAATACAGGTGTAAACACAGGTGTGAATCACAGGAATACAGGTGTGAACACAGGTGTGTATTACAGTGATTCACACCTGTGTTCACACCTGTATTCCTGTGATACACACCTGTGTTCACACATGTATTCCTGTGATTCACACCTGTGTTCACACCTGTATTCCTGTGATACACACCTGTGTTCACACCTGTATTCCTGTGATACACACCTGTGTTCACACCTGTATTCCTGTGATACACACCTGTGTTCACACCTGTATTCCTGTAATACACACCTGTGTTCACACCTGTATTCCTGTAATATACACCTGTGTTCACACCTGTATTCCTGTGATTCACACCTGTGTTTACACCTGTATTCCTGTGATACACACCTGTGTTCACACCTGTATTCCTGTGATTCACACCTGTGTTCACACCTGTATTCCTGTAATACAAGGAATACAGGTGTGAACACAGGTGTGTATTACAGGAATACAGGTGTGAACACAGGTGTGTATCTGAGGAATACAGGTGTGAACACAGGTGTGTATTACAGGAATACAGGTGTGAGTACAGGTGTGTATTACAGGAATACAGGTGTGAACACAGGTGTGTATTACAGGAATACAGGTGTGAACACAGATGTGTATTACAGGAATACAGGTGTGAAAACAGGTGTGTATCACAGGAATACAGGTGTGAACACAGGTGTGAATCACAGGAATACAGGTGTGAACACAGGTGTGTATTACAGGAATACAGGTGTGAACACAGGTGTGTATTACAGGAATACAGGTGTGAACACAGGTGTGAATCACAGGAATACAGGTGTGAACACAGGTGTGAATCACAGGAATACAGGTGTGAACACAGGTGTGTATTACAGGAATACAGGTGTGAACACAGGTGTGAATCACAGGAATACAGGTGTGAACACAGGTGTGTATCACAGGAATACAGGTGTAAACACAGGTGTGAATCACAGGAATACAGGTGTGAACACAGGTGTGTATTACAGTGATTCACACCTGTGTTCACACCTGTATTCCTGTGATACACACCTGTGTTCACACATGTATTCCTGTGATTCACACCTGTGTTCACACCTGTATTCCTGTGATACACACCTGTGTTCACACCTGTATTCCTGTGATACACACCTGTGTTTACACCTGTATTCCTGTGATACACACCTGTGTTCACACCTGTATTCCTGTAATACACACCTGTGTTCACACCTGTATTCCTCTAATACACACCTGTGTTCACACCTGTATTCCTGTAATACACACCTGTGTTCACACCTGTATTCCTGTAATACACACCTGTACTCACACCTGTATTCCTGTGATACACACCTGTGTTCACACCTGTATTCCTGTGATACACACCTGTGTTTACACCTGTATTCCTGTGATACACACCTGTGTTCACACCTGTATTCCTGTAATACACACCTGTGTTCACACCTGTATTCCTGAAATACACACCTGTGTTCACACCTGTATTCCTGTGATACACACCTGTGTTCACACCTGTATTCCTGGAATACACACCTGTGTTCACACCTGTATTCCTGTGATACACACCTGTGTTCACACCTGTATTCCTGTGATACACACCTGTGTTCACACCTGTATTCCTGTAATTCACACCTGTGTTCACACCTGTATTCCTGTGATACACACCTGTGTTCACACCTGTATTCCTGTAATACACACCTGTGTTCACACCTGTATTCCTGTAATACACACCTGTGTTCACACCTGTATTCCTGTAATACACACCTGTGTTCACACCTGTATTCCTGGAATACACACCTGTGTTCACACCTGTATTCCTGTGATTCACACCTACAGAGTTAACAGAGATTGTTTTGGCTTTATAGTGATTTTGAATAATGTTATTTCCGGCTAAAGTTGGTTTTGATTGATTCACTTCCAGCAAAATTATCATTTGTTATTACATTAGGGGCCACTAAGACGACGGCGTTCTCTCTAAACAGACTTTAAACGCGAACCTGTGACCGGATGGCGTTCACATGCGCATTAAAAATTGATTCTATAGTTAAATTCGTTTGAATATGTGTGCGCAGGTTTGTAATTTCCCTACCAATAACCTGAACTCTGTGAACGATGATGTCAGAGAATGAAGATGCGGTGGAGAATAACCTGAACTCTGTAAATGCAGCCTCACATTCTGAGTGAGCATTATAAAGACGACGGATTTCTTTTCTGTGCTTTTCATTTTCTCCTTGAATCTTGCGGTGGTTTAAACAGTGGAGTTTTTCCTGTGGTTTGTGTATAAAACGCTCCTCTGACCTCTTGACTTCTCTCTCAATCACGCGTGTGTCTGAAGAGTCGTGATTTGGCTGAAGATGTTGGTTTCAGTCGTCTTGACTCTGAGATTGGCAGCAGATCGGCGTAATCAAAGCGAGAGTACACTGAAATCACCAGCTATTGTGTCCATTCTTCACAATCACACGCTCTTGTGCTCCACGCTTTTGTTGGACTCGTTCTTCACAGGTCCTACGATTAACGGCGGGAGTCACACTGCAGCAGAAGACAAAATGTCGGGAAAACAGAAGCAGCTTGTCCCTTATTAACTGACAAACCGGAAGACGAATGAATGCGTGGAGCGTCAACAAAAGAGTCTGACACCAATCAGACAGAGCTGAGATCAGGAAACATCAATCAACAAGAGGATGATACTAATGAGGAAAAGCTGGAGATGATGGATGACTGACAGACGATAGATAGATAGATAGATAGATAGATAGATAGATAGATAGATAGATAGATAGATAGATAGATAGATAGATAGATAGATAGATAGATAGATAGATAGATTCATGTTTTAGTTAATGATCTGCAAGTGACTATTGTGTCATGACTTTACTTGAGGGGGCATATCCTAATGAACTCATTTACTACACTAAAATGTACCCGTAAATTTACAGTAAAATACTGGCAGCTGTGGTTCCAGCCATTTACCTTTTTGGAAACCGATTCCTCAGGAACTGTTGTAAGTCACAGTAGTTTAGTTTGATGGGAAAGAGAATATCACAAAACAGATTGAGACCTTTTCAGATAAATTATTGATAGATTTAGTATTTTCTATGTGAAAATAATGACACACTAATCCTGTGCCTTTCAGTGATGTTTATGGCGAAGCTGCTTATGTCAACAGTTTAAATTATGACAATAATATATTGTTTAAATTGATTTCAAAGTCAAAATATTTCTTATTACTTCTTACGGAGCCTGATTGATTTAGTTTACCCCTAAATGTTAATTAACCCTCTGGGGTCGGCGGTCTCGCCGGCGATACCAGCTCACTTTTTTCCTTATCAGTGCAAAAGAGACTCAAATTACTCTGTTGATTTTGATCTTACATATAAGCGTTGTACATCATTCGATCCTGTTAAGTTTGGTTTTTTTTTTTGTGGAACCTCATAATAAAACAAAGTGTTGTGCTTTTCGCCTAATAAAGAAAAATAAACATGATGCGCGTTCTGCGTTCTCTCTGTCAGTGAAGTCCATTCTGAAACGCGTCCGAAAAATGAACTGTAACTCTGCAAATACTCAGTCAAACAGGTATACAGGCACACAGGCATGAAGCTTGAATTATCTTCTTTTAAATGAAGTAATTTATATAAAAAAACAAATTTTCTCATTTTATGTTAGGTAAAAGCTGTTCATTCATTCACATATTCCAATACTGAGATGAGTAAAAATCGACTGAAATATGTTGAAATAAAATATTTTTGTATAAGCAACGTATTAAACTGCAAATTAACATTTATATGTCCTAATCATAAAAACGATGTGTTACATATGAAAGACAAGATGTCGTTTTTACTGTAAAATACTGCCACATCAAATAAGCTTGTTTGCTAAGATGTTATTATAGTGTTTGTTCGATTGTAGGCTATATTCAAACTAATTAGTCCGCAACTGTGAAATATGTATGATAAAATGTATACTTTAATATATACAAAGAAAGATTACATTTGAAATATAGTTAAAATTTTAATTGTTGTTGTAATTGTAACCTTTTTATGAAAATAGCAAAAATATATGTAGGCTACATATAAATAAATCTTAGGTAAATCTTAAAAGTTCAATATAAGCCTCCTCTTTAAATTATTTGTATTGTGTTTTATTAGTGACACATTTGGGATACATTCCCAAACTTTCTGTAAAAACAGTATGATAATTAACTGCACAATTACTAGAAATGTTTACATTTGATATTATACAATTTGCAAGCACAATTTGAAAAATAATTGGAACTGTGAACCAATTTTGTATTATATAGGCCTATATATATAT
This sequence comes from Rhinichthys osculus, assembly GCA_029959095.1. Taxonomy (NCBI): domain Eukaryota; kingdom Metazoa; phylum Chordata; class Actinopteri; order Cypriniformes; family Leuciscidae; genus Rhinichthys; species Rhinichthys osculus. Next base: position 37,062 of record JARWKJ010000093.1, on the reverse strand, counting down.
ATATATATATATAGTAGTGCTGGGCAACGATTAAAAAATTTAATCGCGATTAATCGCATTGTTACGCGCAAAATTGAATAATGAATTCTAAAGTAGTGTATTGCGCACTTTTGATTTAAATGTACTGCTACAAAAGTGCAATAACATGTGGTTTGCAAAAACTTTAAACAAATAAGGTGCTTTTATACCAGCAGTATTCCCTTTACACAATATCAATAAAATATTTCTTGTAAATCTCAACTTAAACATTAATGTAATCAAATCAAATATTTAAACAAAGCTATTTGCCACTGCCAGGGCTTTACCTTTTATCTAGCTTGTTAAAACGAGTCTTATTGTTTTTTTTTTTCTGAACAGGTATCTTGTATCAGGGAGCAGCAGAAACAGTCTATGTAGTCAAAGGGTCATGATCACTACTACAGATATAAGTCGACCAACGTTACTTCTCTGATAGCAGCTTAGGTTTGGTCATGACATGCCATGGTTTCCCACGTAAGATTACATTAAACAGAGGTAAAGCCCAATTTATACTTCTGCGTCGACCTCACGCCGTAGCTGTGTAGCGCGCGTACCCTGACGTGCATCTCTCCAAAAATGTAACTTCAATTCTACGCGTACCACAAGCGCTGTGATTGCTAGAACCGCTCCCGGGTTTCACACTCTCCCTCTGCATGTGTAATTGCGCGTCAACGCGGACAACGACGCTGATATAAATGAAAACCAACGCGTAGTCTATAGCGTAGAGGCTCCGGCGTAAGTCCGACGCAGAAGTATAAATCAGCCTAGATAGAGTGAGGTGAAGTGGTCGAGCACAGGTGCAGCGACAAGCGGGTGCGTTCCTGTGAAACTGTTGCGGTCATGCTCGCCTCACGCACGCGCCCGCGCGTTGCCGAAGTTGAATTGTCTAACTTTTTGTACACGACGCGCAGCACAAATCATTGGAAGAGAGACTGATCCTCGGCTCGCTGTTTGTGAGTTTCCAGAATCTAAAAAGTTATCACGACATCAACAGGAGGGAATTCACATGGCAGAGCATCCCCGCTAAACTAAACGCAGGCACATCAGGTAAAGTTATGTTTAATTTTAATTTAAGTTAAAAAGACTACAGCTGCGTAGCGCACAGAAGCCGTTGTCATGGTTACTATCCATAGAGCGCCTGTCATTCACTCGCGGAGCGCTGTCTCCCTTTCTGTTCACCTGAGAGAACCTGCCAAAGCCGCTCCACTGCTGGTTTGGGTGGGTTATTTGCTGGCTGACCAACATCCCACCCCTCCTGTGATCATGGTTTGACTGTAGGCCTATGTGTATTCAGAGCCAGTGAGCAACGGACTTTCAAAATAATGATTATAAAAAAAAACTGCGTTAACGCGCGATAAAAAAAATTGTCGGCATTAATGAATAAATGTGTTAACGCAATAATAACGCGTTAACTTGCCCAGCACTAATATATAGTCATTGCATTCTTGTGACTCAGTGACACACCTGAATGAAAGGGTCATTAGTATGCAGCCCCATTATGCGCTCATTATGCGGGCCATTGTCTTCTCAGGTGTGAATCACTAACCTGACTCCGCCAGATGGATTTGCTCCGCATATCCATCTGGAAACCTTCCGTTGAAGTAGTTTTGGTAAGGGGCGAAAATACTGGTCAGCTGATTGGCCTATGTTGGTGATAGACGGGCCAAATCAACCAATCAGATCAACGAAGCATATGACGTACTAACAGAGCGTATCTTTCCCTCTGAGAAAAGCCTCCAGAGCAGTGTTTTGCTCTTCTTTCAGTGAAGAAATACTCTGTAATTCCGATAAAACTCGCTCGATAGCCACGCTGATGCTAGTTTCATCCACTGAAGCCGACATCTTCTTTAGACTGAACTGACGCGCTTCTCGTTGCGTCACACCTCAACCCGCCTCAAAGCCAACGCTGATTGGACGTTCGTTTGGTGAACTGCTCCCAAATTTTCTTTAACGGAAAGTATCCAGACTGATCTGCGAGTGAAACCTTGAAAGCTCGCGAGATCAGGATGGTCTCACGAGGCTAGTGAATCACAGCAGGTCACACCCCTGCGCATATTGCCTTTCCAAACAAAAAGTGTCATTTTTAAATTTAAACCAATCTATTGTTTTATGTGAATGATAAGGCAGGATGATTTTCAGATCATTTTGAAGAAAAAACTCTGGGCCACAACATCCATTAGTCAAAAGTCTTGTGGACACATATTTAGTATGTGTTTTGTGGCCTTATTTCAGAAACTTTAAGTTTTAGTTTTTTCAATAACCACGCATAAACAATATTCTCTCAAAAATACAAACATGTACATACATGTTGATAACACATTATGGTAGCCCTGTGTGTGCTAAATAGAGTGTAATTACACCTTTGCCAGTAATATGTTTATAAGCAACTGAAAAAAGCACAAATGTCAGAGTATGTCAAAACATCTCAAGGACCCCAAAAACACCTTGGACCCCAGAGGGTTAAAGCATTAATTTTCAAGCATGTACTAACATGTAGATAAGGCTGATGTTATTCATGCATGAATCCCCCTGTCATAGTTAAGGATTGCTCTTAATTAGTTAATTATTATTTAATATCTTCACTAATCATGAGTTCATGTTGAAGTAACTATTAATTCTGGTATTAGTACACGATTATTCATGTACTGTTATTGTAAAGTGTTACCTACCCATTTTTATCGTACACATGATTATCTGCTTATACTGCCCTGAGCACCATCGCAGCATCTTTCAGTTAAAATATAAAGCTGATTTTCTCTGAATCAGTCTGTTATACAATCTTCCCTCTTTCCCATTTTCCTTCTACAGTATATAGATGTCTGAAAGTCTCATTTCTAGGACGGCATGAACACCACATTAGACTTTCTCTGCCTCTCAGCCATCAATGTGACGCCCCCTCAGATCTCTCTCTCTCTCTCTCTCTCTGTCTCTCTCTCTCTCTGCCTCTCTCTCTCTCTCTCTGTCTCTCTGTCTCTCTCTATCTCTCTCTGTCTCTCTCTGTCTCTCTCTCTCTCTCTCTCTCTCTCTCTCTCTCTCTCTCTCTCTCTGTCTCTCTCTCTCTCTCTCTCTCTCTGCCTCTCTCTCTCTCTCTCTGTCTCTCTCTCTCTCTCTCTCTCTCTGCCAGTCTCTCTCTCTCTCTCTCTCTCTGCCAGTCTCTCTCTCTCTCTCTGCCTCTCTCTCTCCCTCCCTCTCTGCGTGTGTCTATGCTGCTGATTCTAAATCTCTCTAATCTTTCACCATCAGGGTAGTAATTCAGCTCATTATAAAGCAGGATTGATAATAAGCGTTATAAAGCAGTCTCCTCTGTTGCCCGACTCTATTAAATCCACTTTAATTCAGATCCATTCGCAGCGCTGCAGTGGAGCACTCTGGGAAATAGAGCCAGATCACACCACACCTGCCACTCAATGATGGGAAATCCCTCGACTTCCATCACTTGTGCTTGAGATTCCGATCGGATCAGACACTTCTGAAATCGGAGCGAAATGCAGATAAACACATTATTTCGCCCCTGACGTCTTTTATCATATGTATCCGCCATTTTTTATGTGATGAAAAAAAACGTAAAGTCGAACGAATTGCTCCGAGGCTTGGGTTCATGATCCAAATGCAGCTTTATTGGGACAATCCAGAATCGTAATCCATATAACGAGCAAAGGGTCAAACACACTGGCAAAAAATCAGTATATGCAACAAAGCAGAAAGGAAAAAGGGTCATCCAGAATATTGCCAAAGCATAAAAAATAAAAAACAAGACAGAGAAAAGCAGAATAACGCTCAGGAATGCAGTGTAACAACATACAAGACTTCGCAAAAAGTGAGAAAAAACAAAGAGCTTAAAAAGGCAAACATAAAAGAGTTAATCACACACAGGTGGAATTAATGAGCCCGTAATGAGTCCAGGCAAGGGATTATGGGAAGTGTAGTTCACGATGGGAAAGCAGTACAGGAGACGGAATGAGCGCCCTCAGGGGGTTATCCTGGGAACTCCAAGAAACAAAAAGTCAGAATTGTGAGATATAAACTCGGAATGACTCGTTTATTTTTAATTCCGTGGTGGAAACAAGCTTCCATTCCCATCGGATGAGCCGTTTGCACAGCCCTGAGCTTCAACCACAGACTCTGGCAGATGCAGCTTTATCTGAACACACTGCTGTTGTTTCTCAGACGCACTGGTTAGTTTGACCGTGACTCGCTCTAAGACTCCGCGGTCACTCATTAAATAAATTCAGCCCCAATCTTCAAAACGCAAAGGTCGAAGTCATTAAAATGTGCACATGTTCGTTTGTGAAATCGACGGAATGAAACAGCAAACCCTGAATTCATTACAGCATAAGCCCAGGGCGCCGCGCTCGCCCTTCATTTACCTGAGGCCTCGCCGCTCAGCGTGACGCATTAGCAGGGGTCGCGCAGACGTGACCCCTGCCAGAGCCGCTGCTTACAGAAAAACACAAATAACAAGACATCTGCAGTCTGCTGTCGGCCCCCCTGCCACTGAAGGACACGCCACTGTCAGAGAGCATTACAACAAGCAAACCATCACA
>JARWKJ010000093.1:7500-20000 GCA_029959095.1 Rhinichthys osculus | reverse complement strand
ACACTCCAGATCGGATGAAGGACCCGCGTCTGGACAAACACACACACACACACACACACACACACACACACACACACACACACTCACACGCACACTCTCACACACACACACACACACACACACACACACACACACACACACACACACACACACACTCCAGATCGGATGAAGGACCTGCGTCTGGACAAACACACACACACACACACACACACACACACACACACACACACACACACACACACACACACACACTCACACGCACACGCACACACACACACACACACACACACACACACACACACACACACACACACACACACACACACACACACACACACACACACACACACTCACACACACACACACTCTCTCACACACACACACACACACACACACACACACACACTCACACACACACACACACGCACGCTCTCACACACACACACACTCTCTCCCTTTATCTCTCAGGCTTAACGCGTTTGGTCAGGAGTGCGGCGGATAAGCCACTTTACTCCCATGCACTACATTTCCCATAATTCCTCTGGAGTGTGTCTGAATCCCACACGAGGAGGAGGATTTGCTGAACAAGCCTCCATCTTTCCTCATCTGGATCTCCAGCGGAGCGAGAGCGAGACAGCAGATCCTTCAGCTCATTTACACCACTAACCAACAGCACTGTCTTCCTTTCATCCAACACATGATCTGGAGGAAATAAAGGAACTCAAAAACCACCAGTCCAGTCCAGGACACACCGTTTCAAAACACCTCGTGGCGGGACAAAACACTCACGTAAAACAGCAGCAAATGGCATTGACATCATGACACGCCAGTGTGTGTGTGTGCGTAAAGATATTCAGTTGAACATGGTCAATAAGAGTGTGTGAAAGTCAAAAGTCTCCAGTCATTTCATTTCTCTGTCTCATATGTCTTCAGTGAACTCGAGCTGTCAACACATTCAGCTCTAACAGAGTGATAGATTGAAACCAATACAGTCTCAAACACACGCCATTATGAAGAGAGAGAGCACATTTCACCGATGTACACACACTCTGTCTCTCTCTCTTTATACAGTGTGTGTATATATATATATATGTGTGTGTGTGTGTGTGTGTGTTTATCCTGCATCATCAACAGAAAGAGAGAAATAACGCTGTTTGACATGAATGTCACGCTCTCGACCTTCAGCGGTTCATGACATCTTTATCAAGATCAGCAGAAGAGAAGAATAACGCAGAACTCACCGGGTTGAGACGAGTCTCCTGCAGACAGACAGAGAGAGAGAGAGAGAGAGAGAGAGAGAGAGAGAGAGAGAGAGAGAGAGAGAGAGAGAGAGAGACAGGTTTAGTACTCATGTTCATCATCAGATGTTAAATCACTAACCAGAGCAGCTCATCTGAAATCTATGGAAGCCACGGAATAAAAACATACAGAAGGTTATTAATTGCCAAGGCCATTTTGAGTTATAAATACTGAGTTGTGAGATATAAACTCGGAATCTCAAGAAGTAAAGTCAGAATTAAGAGATAGAAAGTTCCTTTTTTTTATTATTATTCTGTGGCGAAACAAAGCTTCCATAGAAAACATTCACTGCGTATATCAGACACTTTATTGATATTTTATCAGATCAATGAAGGAGATGAAGCAGAAATCTCACAGCGGTGTTCCAGCGATCGCATGAGGTCGGGTTTAACCCTGATGTTCTGTACAGATGCACTTTATGCTCTAGAAAAACAGCCATTTCTGAATTTGATGTTCCTCATCAAAACCCAAATCAAAGAAACATCCGGAGAGCGAACATGTGGAGTCAACCCATGCTCGTAAACACAGTGAATGTCTCGGTGTAACCCTAACCCTGGAGAGGGAACCGGAGCGGCGTCGAAGCGCTGAGGGAACGCCCCTGCGTGATTGGGTCGTGAAGCACGGATGACATCAGCCCAATGGCGTGCCGGGACGGCGTGTGACGTCATCGAGCAGGAAACTATAAAGCACACCTGATCCAAACAGCGTCAGCGTCTGATAGGCGGAAGCAAGTCGATCACGGGGCATGCTGGGAGTGTGGCAGGGCGACGCAGCGTCTCGTTCCTCTTCGGGGAACTACAATCGTAACCCGAGACATTCCCTTTCAAGGAACTCGATCTGCGCCGAAACGCTGTGGGAACGCTGAAACCCACGCCGCCATGAGAGCAAGTGTCCGTCTGTGTGAAATCTGGAGTGGAGCTGAGGTCCAGGTAGTGAAGCCTCACGAATGTGTGCGGTGAGGACCAGCATCACAAACACCCTGGAAGGGTTAGGGTTAGGGTTAGGGTTAGGGTTAGGGTTAGGGTTAGGGGTTAGGGTTAGGGTTAGGGTTAGGGTTAGGGTTAGGGAAGCAGCCATACTCCTAGTGGAGTGAGCTCCGACGGCCAAAGGTGAAGGCTGACCTGAGATAGCCTCGACCACACACTCATCCTCTGGTTAGATGCCGGGACCCCTGTTTGGGTTCCCCAAAGCAAACAAGGTGTTCAGACTTTTCTCACAGTTCTGTGGACGTAAGCATGTAAGGCCCTCACCGGGCAGAGCAGATGAAGCTTCTCTCGGTCTGACGTCCGGAGGAGGACAGAAAGCCGGCAGTACTCTAGGTCAGGGGTCTCCAACCCTGCTCCTGGAGAGCTACTGTCCCCAATCAAACACACCTGGACCAGCTAATTCTTTATGTTGACCCATAATCGACGGGCGGAGCTCAAACTCCCGATAGTGTGTGTTCTTTTCTACATATAGGGAAGTTCTTATGAATGAAACTGTCAGCCCACACTGACGGGCATGCACCGCCCCCAAACAAACACTTTAACTGCGTGTTAGATTCATAGATTCACATAGAGCGCTTGCTGAAGACACAGACGCTGACGCTGTTTGGATCAGGTGTGCTTTATAGTTTCCTGCTCGATGACGTCACACGCCGTCCCGCCACGCCATTGGACTGATGTCATCCGTGCTTCACGACCCAATCACGCAGGGGCGTTCCCACAGCGCTTGAAAGGGAACGAATCAGAACATCAAAAGAAGATCCACACACATTACAGCACATGAACACGGTCACAGTCAAAACACTGGACTCCAGCTCTGCCAACATTCATCAGAGGGATGAAAATAAAAAATTCAATAAAATAAATAATTAAAAATGAATTTAAAATATAGAAAAATTAAAAATAATGAAATAAAATAAATAACATTAAAGGGCTAAATTAAAAAAATAAAATAAATACAAATAATAATAAAAACAGCTGTAGCAGAAATCTGTTATTTAAAGTCACCATGAAATCAAAATAGGGTTTGTTTTTTTATGTAATATTACAGTGTTTATTCTAAATGATGTACGGATGCACATCATCATTATTGTGTTAATAATCTTGAATGAGAATCAGTTCCTCTCGCAGCATCTCTTCTCTTCTCTGATGATGTGGGCGGGGCTATAACCTGTCACTCACATGAGATCAGCCAATAGCAAACCACAACCATCCAATCAACTCCCCACAGACACGATCAAGCCCCGCCCACATGTGTTCTTGTTCCTGAAGCGTTTCACTCGATATACGACACAATAGAGGAGAAGACCAGCGCCACTTCCCTGAGGAAAACATCATCAGATCATCAGTAATCAGATCTCACACTCTCTGACCGCAGAGCAACAGGAAGTGACATCATCACGTAAAGACGTAATCACACACCACACGTGTGAATGTCACTGAATAACTCAAACACGGAGCAGATGGAGAACATTAAAGACAGTAATGGTGTGTGTGTTTGTGTCACAGACATATCCATATCATTTCTTTTTATAGACTCCTTATTTATAAGCTAAACATCTGCTCACTGTATTAGCAGCTGTTTCACACACACACACACACACACACAGATTGAAATGTTACTATTTATATACAGTCACATGGATGTAATCAAATGTTCAATAAGTGTAATTTAAAAAAAACTTTTTTTAAGAAATTAAGTTTTATTAATCACTGATGCATTAAATTGATCAACAGTTACAGTAAAGACATTTATAATTTCAAATAATTACTGCTCTTTTGAACTTTATATTCATCAAATAAGCCTGAAAAATAAAATGAGTGATTTCTGAAGGATCATGTGACACTGAAGACTGGAGTAATGATGCTGAGATTCAACTTTGATCACAGGAATAAATTACACTTTACTGTATATTCACATAGAGAACAGCTGATTTAGACGAGCTTCATCGCTCCGGCTCGACACACACGAGGGAATCCGTCAACAGGAAGTGGAATCCGTCAACAGGAAGTGGATCTGAGAGGAAGTTCCCGCTCGGACGGAGACGCACAGATCGCAGTGAAACTGATGCTCAACAGGCGAGACACATCCACACATCTAAATGTGACCCAAAGATGAACAGCTTCAATCATTAACACCGCATAATTAACAACTATTAGCTATTGCTTTAATCAGGGCAAATCTAACGAGATGAATTAATGCAGAAGAATCCCTCAGTGCTGAAATATATTCACTGACACGACAAACAAACGTTCGCCAAATGACAGACCGTCAAAGGAACATGAGCTAAAGCAGATTTCAACTAATGAACTGAGATGATAATAATCCAGCAGAAAAAAAAGTGTATCTTTTGTTATTTTTAAGTAAATATATCTTGATTTAACAATGTTTACATATTATTTGTTTTAACAGTGACCTATTACACTCTTTCACACAGTCTTGATGATGTTTCAGGCTCTACTAGAACAGTTCTCCTGCTTGAATGTTGATTATTCTCCTCATATTCTCCATTGTTGCGGCTCCTCTCTTCCCAGTCTGTCAGTAACGCTCTGTTTACTTCCTGTCTCTATGAAGCCCCTCCTTCTAAAAAGCACACTGTGCTCTGATTGGTCGGCTGGAGCAGTGTGTTGTGATTGGCCGAGCGCTTCGAGTGTGTTTGGGAAATGCCCCGCCCCTTTCCATAACCGCCAGTTTAACACACGACTGACTAACTCAACCAGGCCCCGCCCCTTTATTCTGCGCATTAATTATTATTATGAGGAATATTGTGACGTGTTCGTTCCCGGGAGAAACTCGAGACTAATGGAGGCGTTTCAGGAGTTCAGGAACACTGACTCTGATATAGAGGAGACTTTGGGAACTGGAGCTTCTTCATGCTCAAACACAACTTTACAGCAGAACAGGGCTTTTTAAAGCTGCTTCTTGTTGAAGTTTAAAGTATTGTCAAACAAAGCGGAGGCTAGCTAGACCCTCCCTCCTCCTTTCCACGCACTAGCCCCCTAAATCCTTCTTGTCGGTGATTGGCTGGAACACGGTTTGTTATGTTTCGTGGTGCGGGTTTGCCCAGTTTGTTTTTGTTGGTGTTTGTGGAGCCTGGGCCGTCTACAGAGACCACTCCTCTACAGAGCCCACTCCACTACAGAGACCACTCCACTACAGAGACCACTCCTCTACAGAGCCCACTCCTCTACAGAGCCCACTCCACTACAGAGACCACTCCTCTACAGAGCCCACTCCACTACAGAGACCACTCCTCTACAGAGCCCACTCCTCTACAGAGCCCACTCCACTACAGAGACCACTCCACTACAGAGACCACTCCTCTACAGAGCCCACTCCTCTACAGAGACCACTCCTCTACAGAGACCACCCCTCTACAGAGACCACTCCTCTACAGAGACCACTCCTCTACAGAGCCCACTCCACTACAGAGACCACTCCTCTACAGAGACCACTCCTCTACAGAGACCACTCCTCTACAGAGCCCACTCCTCTACACAGAGCCCACTCCTCTACAGAGACCACTCCTCTACAGAGACCACTCCTCTACAGAGCCCACTCCTCTACAGAGACCACTCCTCTACAGAGCCAACTCCTCTACAGAGACCACTCCTCTACAGAGCCCACTCCTCTACAGAGACCACTCCTCTACAGAGACCACTCCTCTACAGAGACCACTCCTCTACAGAGCCAACTCCTCTACAGAGACCACTCCTCTACATACAGAGACCACTCCTCTACAGAGCCCACTCCTCTACAGAGACTACTCCTCTACAGAGCCCACTCCTCTACAGAGACCACTCCTCTACAGAGACCACTCCTCTACAGAGCCCACTCCTCTACAGAGCCAACTCCTCTACAGAGACCACTCCTCTACAGAGCCCACTCCTCTAAAGAGCCCACTCCTCTACAGAGACCACTCCTCTACAGAGACCACTCCTCTACAGAGACCACTCCTCTACAGAGACCACTCCTCTACAGAGACCACTCCTCTACAGAGACCACTCCTCTACAGAGCCCACTCCTCTACAGAGACCACTCCTCTACAGAGCCAACTCCTCTACAGAGACCACTCCTCTACAGAGACCACTCCTCTACAGAGCCCACTCCACTACAGAGACCACTCCTCTACAGAGACCACTCCTCTACAGAGACCACTAGAGAGCCCACTCCTCTACAGAAACCACTCATCTACAGAGACCACTTCTCTACAGAGACCACTCCTCTACAGAGACCACTCCTCTACAGAGCCCACTCCTCTACAGAGACCACTACAGAGACCACTCCTCTACAGAGCCCACTCCTCTACAGAGACCACTCCTCTACAGACACCACTAGAGAGTCCACTCCTCTACAGAGACCACTACAGAGACCACTCCTCTACAGAGACCACTACAGAGACCACTCCTCTACGGAGACCACTCCTCTACAGAGCCAACTCCTCTACAGATACCACTCCTCTACAGAGACCACTACAGAGACCACTCCTCTACAGAGACCACTCCTCTACAGAGCCCACTCTTCTACAGAGCCCACTCCTCTACAGAGACCACTCCTCTACAGAGCCAACTACAGAGACCACTCCTCTACAGAGACCACTACAGAGACCACTCCTCTACAGAGACCACTCCTCTACAGAGACCACTCCTCTACAGAGACCACTCCTCTACAGAGACCACTACAGAGACCACTCCTCTACAGAGACCACTCCTCTACAGAGACCACTCCTCTACAGAGCCCACTCCTCTACAGAGACCACTCCTCTACAGAGACCACTCCTCTACAGAGACCACTCCTCTACAGAGCCCACTCCTCTACAGAGACCACTCCTCTAAAGAGCCAACTCCTCTACTGAGACCACTCCTCTACAGAGCCCACTCCTCTAAAGAGCCCACTCCTCTACAGAGACCACTCCTCTACAGAGACCACTCCTCTACAGAGACCACTCCTCTACAGAGACCACTCCTCTACAGAGACCACTCCTCTACAGAGCCCACTCCTCTACAGAGACCACTCCTCTACAGAGCCAACTCCTCTACAGAGACCACTCCTCTACAGAGACCACTCCTCTACAGAGCCCACTCCACTACAGAGACCACTCCTCTACAGAGACCACTCCTCTACAGAGACCACTAGAGCCCACTCCTCTACAGAAACCATTCATCTACAGAGACCACTCCTCTACAGAGACCACTCCTCTACAGAGACCACTCCTCTACAGAGCCCACTCCTCTACAGAGACCACTACAGAGACCACTCCTCTACAGAGCCCACTCCTCTACAGAGACCACTCCTCTACAGACACCACTAGAGAGACCACTCCTCTACAGAGACCACTACAGAGACCACTCCTCTACAGAGACCACTACAGAGACCACTCCTCTACGGAGACCACTCCTCTACAGAGCCAACTCCTCTACAGATACCACTCCTCTACAGAGACCACTACAGAGACCACTCCTCTACAGAGACCACTCCTCTACAGAGCCCACTCTTCTACAGAGCCCACTCCTCTACAGAGACCACTTCTCTACAGAGCCAACTACAGAGACCACTCCTCTACAGAGACCACTACAGAGACCACTACAGAGACCACTCCTCTACAGAGACCACTCCTCTACAGAGACCACTCCTCTACAGAGACCACTCCTCTACAGAGACCACTACAGAGACCACTCCTCTACAGAGACCACTCCTCTACAGAGCCCACTCCTCTACAGAGACCACTCCTCTACAGAGACCACTCCTCTACAGAGACCACTACAGAGCCCACTCCTCTAAAGAGTCCACTCCTCTACAGAGTCCACTCCTCTACAGAGACCACTCCTCTACAGAGACCACTCCTCTACAGAGACCACTCCTCTACAGAGACCACTCCTCTACAGAGACCACTCCTCTACAGAGACCACTCCTCTACAGAGCCCACTCCTCTACAGAGACCACTCCTCTACAGAGACCACTCCTCTACAGAGCCCACTCCTCTACAGAGACCACTCCTCTACAGAGCCCACTCCTCTACAGAGACCACTCCTCTACAGAGCCCACTCCTCTACAGAGACCACTCCTCTAGAGACCACTCCTCTACAGAGCCCACTCCTCTACAGAGACCACTCCTCTACAGAGACAACTCCTCTACAGAGACCACTCCTCTACAGAGCCCACTCCACTACAGAGACCACTCCTCTACAGAGACCACTCCTCTACAGAGCCCACTCCTCTACAGAGCCAACTCCTCTACAGAGCCAAATCCTCTACAGAGACCACTCCTCTACAGAGACCACTACAGAGACCACTCCTCTACAGAGACCACTCCTCTACAGAGACAACTCCTCTACAGAGACCACTCCTCTACAGAGCCCACTCCACTACAGAGACCACTCCTCTACAGAGACCACTCCTCTACAGAGCCAACTCCTCTACAGAGCCAACTCCTCTACAGAGCCAAATCCTCTACAGAGACCACTCCTCTACAGAGACCACTACAGAGACCACTCCTCTACAGAGACCACTCCTCTACAGAGCCCACTCCTCTACAGAGACCACTCCTCTACAGAGACCGCTCCTCTACAGAGACCGCTCCTCTACAGAGACCACTCCTCTACAGAGACCACTCCTCTACAGAGACCATTCCTCTACAGAGACCTCTACAGAGCCCACTCCTCTACAGAGACCACTACAGAGCCCACTCCTCTACAGAGACCACTCCTCTACAGAGACCACTCCTCTACAGAGACCACTCCTCTACAGAGACCACTCCTCTACAGAGCCCACTCCTCTAAAGAGCCCACTCCTCTACAGAGACCACTCCTCTACAGAGACCACTCCTCTACAGAGACCACTCCTCTACAGAGACCACTCCTCTACAGAGACCACTCCTCTACAGAGCCCACTCCTCTACAGAGACCACTCCTCTACAGAGCCAACTCCTCTACAGAGACCACTCCTCTACAGAGACCACTCCTCTACAGAGCCCACTCCACTACAGAGACCACTCCTCTACAGAGACCACTCCTCTACAGAGACCACTAGAGAGCCCACTCCTCTACAGAAACCACTCATCTACAGAGACCACTCCTCTACAGAGACCACTCCTCTACAGAGACCACTCCTCTACAGAGCCCACTCCTCTACAGAGACCACTACAGAGACCACTCCTCTACAGAGCCCACTCCTCTACAGAGACCACTCCTCTACAGACACCACTAGAGAGACCACTCCTCTACAGAGACCACTACAGAGACCACTCCTCTACAGAGACCACTACAGAGACCACTCCTCTACGGAGACCACTCCTCTACAGAGCCCACTCCTCTACAGATACCACTCCTCTACAGAGCCCACTCTTCTACAGAGCCCACTCCTCTACAGAGACCACTCCTCTACAGAGCCCACTCTTCTACAGAGCCCACTCCTCTACAGAGACCACTCCTCTACAGAGCCAACTACAGAGACCACTCCTCTACAGAGACCACTACAGAGACCACTCCTCTACAGAGACCACTCCTCTACAGAGACCACTCCTCTACAGAGACCACTACAGAGACCACTCCTCTACAGAGACCACTCCTCTACAGAGACCACTCCTCTACAGAGCCCACTCCTCTACAGAGACCACTCCTCTACAGAGACCACTCCTCTACAGAGACCACTCCTCTACAGAGCCCACTCCTCTACAGAGACCACTCCTCTACAGAGCCAACTCCTCTACAGAGACCACTCCTCTACAGAGCCCACTCCTCTAAAGAGCCCACTCCTCTACAGAGACCACTCCTCTACAGAGACCACTCCTCTACAGAGACCACTCCTCTACAGAGACCACTCCTCTACAGAGCCCACTCCTCTACAGAGACCACTCCTCTACAGAGCCAACTCCTCTACAGAGACCACTCCTCTACAGAGACCACTCCTCTACAGAGCCCACTCCACTACAGAGACCACTCCTCTACAGAGACCACTCCTCTACAGAGACCACTAGAGAGCCCACTCCTCTACAGAAACCACTCATCTACAGAGACCACTCCCTTTACAGAGACCACTCCTCTACAGAGACCACTCCTCTACAGAGCCCACTCCTCTACAGAGACCACTACAGAGACCACTCCTCTACAGAGCCCACTCCTCTACAGAGACCACTCCTCTACAGACACCACTAGAGAGACCACTCCTCTACAGAGACCACTACAGAGACCACTCCTCTACAGAGACCACTACAGAGACCACTCCTCTACGGAGACCACTCCTCTACAGAGCCAACTCCTCTACAGATACCACTCCTCTACAGAGACCACTACAGAGACCACTCCTCTACAGAGACCACTCCTCTACAGAGCCCACTCTTCTACAGAGCCCACTCCTCTACAGAGACCACTCCTCTACAGAGCCAACTACAGAGACCACTCCTCTACAGAGACCACTACAGAGACCACTCCTCTACAGAGACCACTCCTCTACAGAGACCACTCCTCTACAGAGACCACTCCTCTACAGAGACCACTACAGAGACCACTCCTCTACAGAGACCACTCCTCTACAGAGACCACTCCTCTACAGAGCCCACTCCTCTACAGAGCCCACTCCTCTACAGAGACCACTCCTCTACAGAGACCACTACAGAGCCCACTCCTCTAAAGAGTCCACTCCTCTACAGAGTCCACTCCTCTACAGAGACCACTCCTCTACAGAGACCATTCCTCTACAGAGACCACTCCTCTACAGAGACCACTCCTCTACAGAGACCACTCCTCTACAGAGACCACTCCTCTACAGAGCCCACTCCTCTACAGAGACCACTCCTCTACAGAGACCACTCCTCTACAGAGCCCACTCCTCTACAGAGACCACTCCTCTACAGAGCCCACTCCTCTACAGAGCCCACTCCTCTAAAGAGCCCACTCCTCTACAGAGCCCACTCCTCTACAGAGCCCACTCCTCTACAGAGCCCACTCCTCTACAGAGACCACTCCTCTACAGAGCCCACTCCTCTACAGAGACCACTCCTCTACAGAGCCCACTCCTCTACAGAGCCCACTCCTCTAAATAGCCTACTCCTCTACAGAGCCCACTCCTCTACAGAGACCACTCCTCTACAGAGCCAACTCCTCTACAGAGACCACTCCTCTACAGAGCCCACTCCTCTACAGAGCCCACTCCTCTACAGAGACCACTCCTCTACAGAGACCACTCCGCTACAGAGACCACCCCTCTACAGAGCCCGCTCCTCTACAGAGCCCACTCCTCTACAGAGACCACTCCTCTATAGAGACCACTCCTCTACAGAGCCCACTCCTCTACAGAGACCACTCCTCTACAGAGACCACTCCTCTACAGAGCCCACTCCTCTACAGAGACCACTCCTCTACAGAGACCACTCCTCTACAGAGACCACTACAGAGACCACTCCTTTACAAAGACCACTCCTCTATAGAGACCACTCCTCTACAGAGCCCACTCCTCTACAGAGACCACTCCTCTAGAGACCACTCCTCTACAGAGCCCACTCCTCTACAGAGACCACTCCTCTACAGAGACAACTCCTCTACAGAGACCACTCCTCTACAGAGCCCACTCCACTACAGAGACCACTCCTCTACAGAGACCACTCCTCTACAGAGCCCACTCCTCTACAGAGCCAACTCCTCTACAGAGCCAAATCCTCTACAGAGACCACTCCTCTACAGAGACCACTACAGAGACCACTCCTCTACAGAGACCACTCCTCTACAGAGACAACTCCTCTACAGAGACCACTCCTCTACAGAGCCCACTCCACTACAGAGACCACTCCTCTACAGAGACCACTCCTCTACAGAGCCAACTCCTCTACAGAGCCAACTCCTCTACAGAGCCAAATCCTCTACAGAGACCACTCCTCTACAGAGACCACTACAGAGACCACTCCTCTACAGAGACCACTCCTCTACAGAGCCCACTCCTCTACAGAGACCACTCCTCTACAGAGACCGCTCCTCTACAGAGACCGCTCCTCTACAGAGACTGCTCCTCTACAGAGACCACTCCTCTACAGAGACCACTCCTCTACAGAGACCACTCCTCTACAGAGACCTCTACAGAGCCCACTCCTCTACAGAGACCACTACAGAGCCCACTCCTCTACAGAGACCACTCCTCTACAGAGACCACTCCTCTACAGAGACCACTCCTCTACAGAGACCACTCCTCAGTAGAGCCCACTCCTCTACAGAGACCACTCCTCTACA